>JAFEMH010006768.1:0-113250 GCA_022495995.1 Adenophora triphylla var. japonica | reverse complement strand
TTTCCAATACGGTAACTCCCAAAATATACTCTTTTTAATCCAGTTTATGGTCTTTACCAAACCACCGGTCTATCCTTCAAAACATCTTTCCCCACCCGACATCGTACACCTCGTATTAATCTGCCTGCCAAAATATCCTCCCCCACTGGCACGCAGGAGGGGGGCCCTGTTGCTCAACTCTATTTTTGGTGAAAGCATTCCTCTCGTTTACCAAAATGGATGGTCACTAGGAAGAAACCGTCTCGTAGCACCAAAACCAACACTACTTCTTGTAATGTCAAGTGTGAATGCATCCGTATTTTCCATACAATACGGATGTGCCAATCTCCCATGTGTGCTCCATCCCGACATCATACCATAAGCATGGAAAGCCACACTGTCCACATCATCATGAAACTCTCATGCTAAAATTTTGCAACTCAAAGTATCCCACGTCAGACACCATCATTCCACAAATCGTTTCGAGTTCATCCATCGAGGCCGAAGATACACATCAATGTTTTTGCCTCTGATTCGAAGGGCCGGGAATGGAACAAACTCAAATACATATAAGGATCTCTACCATACATAACCACTGTGAAGATTATACACCGCACTATAACAGCCAACATGAATAAGATTATTTCCCGGCCCAAATGGAGAAAACCTATCCGTACATATCCCTGCACTTTATGTTTCAGGGATCCGCAAAGCAAATCAGTGGTAAAGTGGCATCAAAATGTTTCCATGCTTCACCGTCGAAGGATGAGTCATCACACCCTCTTCACGAGGACACTCTTTGTGCCAACGCATGGCTTCGAGCTTTCTTTCAATGCGTAAATTGCTGGGTGCAACCTGGGAATTAGCGGCATATAACGTAATCGCGCAAGTTTTCCGAGGCACGTTTTTCTTGTGGCTTGGCACTACCACTTAAGGCGTGTTGTGGCTTATACCTACTAAGTCCACATATTGAACATGTATCGAGGCCCTCATTTTCTTTGTAGAGTAAAAAGCAAGCTGCACCGATTCTTGCAAGCATCAATTTTAACATACCCAAGACCGATCCGCCCCACCAACTTTTTCTGTCTCATAAAAATTGTGAAACCATATTATTTTCTTCGGGTAGCATCCGATGTCCCCATGACATTATACGATCGTAAGTATGCCTGGTCATATTTGTATCACCTTTAATATTTAGAGAAGCTCGGCCATCTTGCTCTAACACTCGTAGGCCTTTGCACTGTGGATGACGGCCTTTTCTCATTTTGCAGTGAGTCCATTAAATCCATAAAACTTCTTTGCAACGGGATTTGGTGCCTCTCGTTGGATTAGTGGTTCCAATTCAAACTCGGGCCGCCCGCATTTCGAACCATATCATCTCAAACCGAGCAGCACGGCTCCTCTTCATCAATCAAATGTCTTCAGTGTTCCTCTTGCTTTCTTGACCACTTGATACAAAGAGGGATGATTGCGAACACTTGTTTCAACCACATAACGCTCCCCGTGCAAGCATTATCCATACCTTTGTAACCATCAACAAACCCCGACTCTAAAACATGTTTCTTTACCCATCCAACACCTCGCATATTTTCTATTCTTTTACACTTTTTTTTGTACAAGGACACTCTAATCTTTATCACCACGCATGCAGGCCCTGGGATGCGCTCTAGCAAACTCCACAAAATGTTCTCAAAACCTTCTAAGAATTGAGTTCCGACACCCCTTCTACCGGGATTACTACGATTATCCATCCAACTCATTTCGATCTTCTCCGCACATAATTAACTCCCGCATTTCAAGCAATGTATTAACAATGCTTAGATGTAATTAACGCATTATAATTCCCCTAAATTTGGATTACAAACTTAAAAGCAACAAGACATGTTTCTTTATAGGTTTAGAATTTGGGTGGCTTCTATCGCACACCTTATTAAACATTTTTTTTAATTATTAATATTTTAAATATTAATATTTAATTCTTTGTTGTGTAAAGTATATCATTTCCTATGATGAAAGGACAATTCATGTCCATTAGGTTTCAGAATTGGGTCAAGCTTATCTCCCCTATCCCGAAATACACGTATGAGACTGTAAATATCACCTTGTCTACTTTCGGCTTTATAATCTAAAATCAAGAAATGTTTCCAAAGATAACCTCCACGGTCTCCAAGTGCACGACGTAGACTAGGTCAATCAAACACTACTTCCATTAGAACTCCTGACAGCCCGTGTAATCAACCATATATGTCTAGTATACACTCGTGAGAACAATAGGATTAATGCAACCGAAAATATCTCAACTATCGACTATTCAAGCAATTTTTAATAGACAATGATGATATTTAAGCAAATCATATAATCGTGCATTTTCAAGACTGTCCATTGACTTTGAGACAATTTAAGGTAATTTGACTTGATTACATGTTGACTTTCAACATGATAAGTTAAAGATTCTTAAACGGGTTTCTAAGCTTTTGTGTTTCAAATCCGCCACAACGCGCCACGCCGTAACATTAATTTTTATTCATTACCGTAAAATGCATAATTTTACAATAATTAATTAACACACACATCTATCATATTTCTTTAAAATTATTAATATTGTGAATAATTTGGGAAATATTAATTCTTTATTGTAAAATTTGGAAATTTTACAATGATGAATTAAATTAACATTTATAAACAAGCATAAGAGTCGCCTCTCATCCACAACTATCAAAACCCAATCTCATTTTAGACTCAAGAAAGACAGAGCAAACAGTGCCCATTGCCGTTTGAGTCAAGGTATACCTTCCGCTTAATAAGAGTTATTTACTCTTGGCTTAAAAATGGTAAAATCCTTTTATTGGTCAAACGGTGAATGAACTTGTTTTACTCCGTCTTCCTTTGATCAAAGAAGATCTAATTTTGATAAATGTCAGGTGAAAAAGGCTCCTTATCTTATTTATATTTTAAATAGAGTTGTACCTCAATCTATTTAAAGCCTAATTAAACTAGCCAATTAGGTATAATGAAGAGCCACTTCCAAAACCCACTTTGATAAACTAGTTAGAAAATGCAAAACAACCTAAATCGGAGGACCAAATCAAGCATCCGCAAACATTCCAAATATTTGAAAATTCACACAAATACCAATCAATAATCATGAACATTAGAATCAAAAAACAAATTAGGGTTCTTACAAATACCAATCAAAAAATATCATATTCCTCTTAATTCCCGCTAGCAAGTAAAACAAGATAGCCATAATATTAGCGGACGGAGGGAGTAAATACTATCATTCAAATATCAATACAATTAAGTTTTTTCCTTTTTACTAACCACCTCAATGCACACAAGATCTCAGAGGTAGGTCATTTCATATTTTCTCAAACCTTAATAGATTACTTCCGTGATTCACCTAATCCGAGCCACGTGGTCCCAATATATTGGAGTTTCTCAAATAATGAACCAAGTAGAATGTCAAGTTAAAAACCACGTCACCGAATTTACCATTTAATTATTTTTTGTATGTCGATACGTAAAATGAAATTGTTTGAAGTAACAAAATCAGCCCTGCTACGTGCAAAAACGGATATACTACAAAGATAAATCGAGTGAGAGAGAGAACGATTGAGAGAGAGAAAGCGAGAGAGAGAGATAACGTACGCACGGCGACTTTGCAATCGGCCGTATGGAAAAGAAACGTGCGTACACGGCGTGACGGCGTGTTCTTCTGCGGCGACCATTACCGAGAGAGAGAGAGAGAGACAAAGTGAGAGAGAGAAATCGAGCGAGAGAGAGGAAAGCGATCGAGAGAGAGAAGAAGACTTACCTACGACTGCGCAGGCTCTGGCGGGCGACGGCAAGGCCAAGGCTACGTTAGGGTTCTCTGGCGTAACCGGGAGAGGATGGAACTGAGGATCGATCGTAATAAAAATGATACGTAATTAAAAATGGGGAAGAAAACGCGCTTATATACGATTTGTTTACCGAATTTTATAGTCCGTCCGTAATACCGACGCGACTACGTCACGGCTTTACCGATCTGACATACCGACCTAATCCTAATCAATTACCGACTGACAAAACGAAATTTTAAAAATTTTAATTCCAGGTAAATTAAATTAAATTTCCGTTTCTGTGAATGAAAATTTTCCGTCGGTAAAAGTCCGTCGGTAATGCCCCCGTTTCTAGTAGTGAGACTTGGGCAGTGAGATATGCAAGTTGAGTTTATTAATGAGTTTGAAAATATTATTCCGAGAGCGAGTGATAGGTTCACGAATACGTGAGACGGAGAGGCCTGAGAGGACGGGGAACATGAGAGTGTTCTGTGAGGACCGAGTAGGTGCAATAAAGAGAGGAAGGAGGGGATTTTATAGGTGAGGGTGGTGTGGGAGAAGATGCCGAGACAATGGCCGAGGACCGCCGAGGTTTCAACTTGAAAGGGGTTATCATTGAATGCAATATAGGAACTCGAAAGTTGCACCAATCGACAAGGAAAAAATTGTGAGAGGAGATTGTAGAGAAGGAAACAGCATGTTCAACAAATTTGACATGGCGAGAACAAATATTTTGAAAGTGGTAGGATCGAGTGCAAAGAATATGCACTTTGATCTGAGTAGCCTACGAAGAAAACACATGGAAGATTTTGGATCAATTTTGTTGTGTGTGTATGATAGTCAATTTTAGACACAAAACTACGTAGCTTTGAACAGTTCGGTGCTCGCCAAAGAGTTTCGAGAACGGAGATTGAAGTCGAAGGCTGTAGGAAGTTGGCACGCGAATGAGATAACATGCGGTGATAAAGGCATGAGTCCAAAGTTTTCGAGGCACGCGAAGACGGGTTAGAAGAGACAGCCCCGTTTCCAACAAATGTGCCTGCCTGTTGTACATCCCATCGTGTTCAAATGTGTGTATGGAGATGTGAGATGGTTGATACCAAAAAGATGTAGAAGAGGACGAAGATCAAGCATACTCCCCACCATTATCATGAGAAAATGGTAACGCGAATTAATTTAAAAAATTTCCACAAGCTTTTTGAAATTGGTGGAAACAGATGAGCGGCATCATTCTTGAAAGGTTCTAGACGAGAAAGTCAAAGCCATCGAGCGAAGTGACCAACGAAAACAACACAAGATCTGTGACCTATTATAAGAGAGAATAGTGGAGACGTCCAAACATTACTACAAACCTAAATCAAGAGGACCATTGGAAGAAATAGAATTTTCATCAAAATGTAATTTATGACTTTTATTTACAATCACAAGCATTGCAAATGAACATTTTATTCTCTAGGAATACCTAAATCAAAAGAAGAACTAATATGCACGTAAAATCGAAATAGATAGGACGCTGAATCTACGACGCCGATTGATCGCGGAAGATCACCGCGCGACGTGAACCGTAAAGGGATTTGGGAAGCCATTCATAGACGCCTGAGTTAAGACTTACCTTTGAGAAGAACGAGTTTCCATGCGAAGTTTCTTTACAACAAAGGAATTGGAATTGAAGGTGACAAATATTATTATCAAGACACAACTTAGATATAGATATCATGTTTGAGACATATGAGGGACATGATTAGAATATTTATTAAGAAGAAGGGGAGAGCAAGAAGCTGGAGAATAGAGGTGGAACCTACGTTGGAAACTTGAAGACTTGAGCCATCGCCAATGACGAGAGTTCTTCCGCATCACAAGGGGAAATGGAGAGAGATAGGTTATCGAGGTCATGGAAGTAACACGGTGGGCGCGGATCACTGTCGAAAGAGCCAAGCGGGCGCCTGTCATTTGGAGGCGGCGGAGACAGGCCACCCACAGGTGGGTTGCGGGCGAACTGTCAAATTAAGGGCGAGGATCGATGTTGTTTCTGTGGCATCTAAATTTGATTGGACCTGCCTGGTCAGTGGGTTAGGAAAACTCATTTGAGGATAGATTGGGCAAAAGGTATGATCATTGATTGAAATAAGTGTCCATCTTTTCGACGTAACCGACTGTACGTCCTCTTCGTACGGAGCACGGAGACTTGTCCTTACGGTGTCAGGGGGAGGCCGAGTTGCAGTCCTGAACGGATGAATATTATGCAGGGTTCTAGTTGGGTCGAAGTTTCTGGTGCATCCGGATTTCTCGGATACACAGGCAACTGGCAAGGTGGGAGGCGGCGGGTCGTGCGGGGACGGCTTCCCAAGGGTCAACTCATTGGTGGACATAGAGATGGTTGCTTTTGATATTGATGGAAATTTTTTTTCTTGGTGATCTGTAGCTCTAATACCATGTAAACTTTGACAAATATCGAAGTGTATCTCAGAATTTCAATTGATATTGTAAGATCCTGATTTATACATAATAAAAAAAAAGTAAATAAGATAACAACAAGAACTCTTAATATGATAAGGATTTCAAAAGAGACTGTGCTAAAATAATTGTTGGAAATATCTAAAAAATTAAAGACTAAATCTAGAAAAATTATAGCTAGAATTGATTTAGAAAACAATGATTAGAATTGATTCTTAAGAAATAATAACTTATAAATAATGCAATCTAGTTAAGTGAGTCTGTGCAGAGCAAGTATCTCAACAATTTTGTAAATACACAATACTAGAATGACCTTAAAAGCAATGTATAACGTGCATGACTATGTAGATTGCGAAAATAGTTTTTTTTTTTTTTTTTTCATTTTTTAATAAAAGAGTAAAATAGTTAAAAAGCAAAAGTTTTAAGTGTCGACATAGTTCTTTTAAACAAATGGTTAATTCAGGGATTTAACATTGCATCAACCTTTTTTAAAAAGAAAGAAAACATTACATCAAGCCGATGAACTTTTGTCTAATCGGCATCTTCTTGAACATGTTTAAGTCTTCGTCCGTCGTAATGCGGCTCACCACCGATTTGCTGTAATCCACATCTGTTGGTTATAAATTTCAAAAAAAAAAAATTTACATTAAAAAAAAAAAACCTCAATGGAAAATTCACTTTATTTTTGTTTTTTTTTTTTTACCACTGGGCCCCATGAAAAATCCTTTTACGAGAACCGGGAAATATGGTTTCAGTTTGTCTTTGTCTGGTTCAAAGGTGATCAAATGAACTAGCCTCATTGGCAAAGTAAGCACAGCTGTATTGTAGACCTAAACTAACTTTTATCTTTCCGCAAGAAGTACCGAACTATAAAATTGGAAAAAGAAAAAGAAAAAGAAAACTAGAAAATATACAAAAAGTTCATTCCACCATTAGATTAGATTTACCCCTCACAAAATAATCTTAAACAAAAAGTATAATTAACTTAAAGGTTAAACGTAATCAATAATGTTATTCTAAAATTATAATTATGACACTCAATATGGAACACTCATTAAATTGGGTTGCAAATTGACGTATAATGATTCGCCTGTTACTTTTAAATAAGCGCGCCTATTTTTATAATTGAGACAATCAAAAAAATATTTAATCTCATACCCATATTCATATTTTTAAAAACCTTCTTTTGAAATTTTTTGCATTGTTCAGATCTTTTTATTTTTATATTTAAAATATGATGTCTCATTCCTGGTCCCTTTTCCTACGCCCAAGAAAATCTTTTTTCTTTTCTTGGAAAAGTAAAAAGATAACCCCCCCCCCCCACACACACACACACACACACCCCACCCCCACCCCCACCCCACCTCACAACCCACCACACATTAGCATTACTTTTTACCAATATAAGCCGGTTTCCGCTTTATTTACTTCACCAACAAATATACACATTTTGGGTGTTAGTGATGACCTGATGTTGGGGAGTTTCTTTTTGTAAATTTTGGTGACTTGAAATTGGTTCGTTGTAATGCCGAGTGAATATTTGCTCAAACCCTTAATGAAATTCGCGATTACTGACAAATTGTGTTTTCTCCACAAGTTAACTCAGAACCTGTCTGGTAAATCCAAGAGTCATTGAAGGATATTCAAATAGCTTCTATTGCTATGACTTGTCCATCTGTGACTCCTGATATCAGTTGTTTTTATCAGATAATCTTCTAAGTTGCAGAATTGAAGCTTACCAAAGTTGATATTCGATAACCTTCAAAATGCAGAATTTGAGAACTTTCAAACGTCTTCCTAGATCGACATTCATTGTCTTTTGATGTCTATACATTTGAGCCTTCTCACGAGAAACCTTCAATAAGTAGTCTTTTCTGGCCTCCTTCTAAAATTTGGCTTCAAATATGTTTTTGGCAGATTTTATTGACTAGTCCTTCTGAGACATACGAAGGCTTCCGATATCCAGAAACCTTCACAAGCAATTTGTGGTCAATATAAGCCTTGAGATTCTGCTTCAAACAGGCAGCTTGCATGTCTGGAACACCCTCTGGATATCCGCTCCAAAGCTTCTGCACACCCATGACCCTCCCAAGGTCGCAGCATTGGAGTAAATTTCTTCTGGCTATCAAACGTACAGTCTTCTGGCATTAAAAAAACGCGTTCTCCGGCACTTACGCGTTTGCTCAAACGCGCTCTCATGAGCCACTTAATGACGAAAACTGGTAATTTAGGAGTTAAAATGGGAGATCTTGACCTCGTCAATTGTCATTTTCATCATATTTAAATAATGTCCATTTATCGTCTTGAATTGTTTGCTCATCGTTGATCGTTATTTTATCGTCCCCCCAATCATTTGTATTCGTTGATATTGTCATTTCATTAAATGTCGTTTACCATCCGAATCGTTGATTAATTGATATTGTCATTTCCCATTAATGTCATTTTTACTCTGTCCAAATCCTTCGATTTGTTGATCGCATTTCACTTTAACATTCAAGTCGAGAAATCTGACTTGTTGCCCATCACATATACATACACACGCTGACAGCTTCCAAGAAAAGTAGAAAGACTCATCACATCCGAGGCGCGGTGCCAGCACGCTTATCACTAAAAAATTCGCCTTCTTAATGCCGAAAAATAAAAGGATTAGCAAGTTTTCCAATCAGACTCCTGCTGACAAGTGATGAGAAACCTAAAGTTAGCACTAAAAATGGCTTCCATAAGGCCAAGCCTATGTATAAGAAATTCCTTTGAATAATGCTGCAATCTGGAGAGCATGTCATGTACTTTCGGGGGCACTCATGCTGAGAGTGTGCTAACACACATTAAAAAGAAGGGAATGACGAAGCTTAAATGCTTCCCGATTGATCAGGGAGTGAGGACGAATAGTGAAGTTGCTAATATGTCCGTGATAAACTACCATTCCGTTTTTTAATGCTCACTTTGCAGGTGATAGAAGAACTGTAGATTCCGAGGAGAATGTGGATTTGGGACTCGATGATGGACACATCATTAGACACATCCTTGGGGACACATCTCGAAGATAGATCAAATCGACTATCAACTATTTCTCTATAAAAAGGAGATTCATATGATAAATGAACAGACATTCCTATTGAGGAATTCTTTGACACATAAAGAGAACTCGCATACAGATAAAAATGATGGATAAAATTGAGGTACCGCTAAGGTAAACAAAGCTCTCTTTGATAAATTGTCTATTTGCGAATACGAGAAAGCTAGACTTTCAAAAGAAAATGATGATCAAAAGGATATCATTGCTAAAACTTGAAGTTCTAGTAACCAAAAGAGAAGTTGAACTTGAAAAATTCAAAACTCGATTTTGAAAAGGTCAAGGTACATTATAACCAAGTTAAATACCGAGAAAATGAAACTTGATAAAGCTTTAGTCTATTGGCAAACCGGAAAATCCCAATATTGGGTTTGAAAAAATCAAATTTGGTAGATGGAGGCAAGTGAGATTTCAAAATCTGATTGCAAAACCAATTTTGAGTACTAATGGCCAAGTAATAAGGCAGATATATTGTCATTACTACATTTGCATATTGGGCACATCTGCCCCTTCCGTTATAAGTTGAAATCGATAGAAAAGCCGGATGTGTAAAACCAAACTCGTATGTGTGGTAAGATGTGTACACATTCTAGCACACATCCTAAAGCATACAGCTAGTGAGATGCACCACAAAAAAGAAAACTCGAAACTAAATGGATTGCTAAAGCTAGTGCTACATAGTAATGTCGTCTACTCCTTCCCTGCCAAGAGTAGTGGGCACATCTTCCGAGTTTCTCGATATTTTGATAGTGGTGATCTAGGCAAATGACTGGGAATCAAGATGTTCAAACCGACTATAGGATGATCAATGGGGAAAGGTGAACTTTGATGGTGATGTACAAGGTAAAATCATTGGGAAAGGGACCCTAGATGTTAAGGGTCTTCCAAAACTCGCACAATTTATACCATGTAGAAGGCCTAAAGGCTAACCTTATAAGTATCTCGTTAGTTGTGTGATGATGACCTGCAAGTAAAAATTTGACAAATATATGTGTGAGGTGTTTGTTAAAGATAACAAATGTGTGTTTGCTGTGTCCTAGATCTCGCCGATAATTGTTACCAATTTGGTGACAATCTGCCTTGCCTTATTAATGTGCAGTAAAATGATGTCAATCGGGCACCAAAAACTAGGGATACTAGCAAGAAAAATTGGAGGAACTACAAAGGTATGAAGTCAGAAGGGTCTCCCTAAACTAAACTTTAAGAATACTAATTTATGTGGTTCTTGTTAAAAGGGAAAGCAAACAAAATCCTCACACAAAAAGGTCTAACAATGCTCACATCTAGATGTCTGGAGTTTCTGATACACACCGACTTGACGGGGCCTATAGAGGTAGAAAGCTTTGGTAGTAAGAAGTATACTTTTGTGTGTGTCGATGACTACCTGTGCACACACTGGTGATGTTCTTAAGGGAGAAGTGTTAGACCATAGGTGAGTTCAAAAACTGGTACGAAAGGGTTAGAAATCAGTATGACATTAAGGCTCTAAGGATTAGGTCCGACCATGTTACCGAGTATGAAAACTTCATGTTTAATCGTATTCGCAACTCCAAGGAAATTACTTATGAATTCTCTCGTTCATATAACTCCTCACCGTAATGAAGTTGCAAAAAGAAAATAGAACCCTACAAGAAATGGCTAGGATTATGCTAAGTTCCAAAAACCTCGTCAAATAAATTTTGGGTATAGGCCTTGAATACTACATGTCAATGTGACTCGCTAGTTCCCTTTAGTTTACCTACTTTAAAGTATTTTCATGTGTTCGTCAGATCCGTTACATCATCAATGATAGAGAATACTTGTCAAAGTTTGATTTCAAGAGTGATAAATCAATATTCATGAGCTACTCTACTAATAGTAGAGCATATAGGGTGTTCAACCTAAAAGTAAAAACTATTATGTAATCGCAAATATAGTATTAGATGATTCACTTGATCTTAACCTCAAAACCGCCGAGGATAACATTTTAGGTTGATTGTCAGATCGAAAGATACAAACACAGATGTTGTGGTGCAACAAGAAGGACCTCGATCGAAACAAATGCCGAGCTAACGTAAGGATGTGACTAAGGATGTGGACACATCCGCATCCATATCCACACCCACATCCGTCCCCACATCCTCCCAAACTTTTAAACTCT
The DNA here is from genome assembly GCA_022495995.1 of Adenophora triphylla var. japonica. Taxonomy (NCBI): domain Eukaryota; kingdom Viridiplantae; phylum Streptophyta; class Magnoliopsida; order Asterales; family Campanulaceae; genus Adenophora; species Adenophora triphylla. The sequence continues at coordinate 101,783 of JAFEMH010006768.1, read as the reverse complement.
GAGGACAATACATTCTTCCTGAATCGACAAAATGATAATCCGTGAAGGTCATAAGGATGGGTACGTGGATGCATCAAGGATATCCCATCAAGAATCTAGAAAAACCACACCCACCTCACAAGTAGTGGAAGATGTTCATGATTATGTGAAAACCAAGCAAAAGGAAAAGGTAAACTAAAGGGAACCGGCCGGTTTGTGAAGTTGCTCATTAGCATTCTCCAAGGTAAGTTTTTGTTGTTATGTTTCAAATATTAAACCTAAAAACATAAATGAGGATTTAAAGGACGTAGACTGGATCTTTGGCCATGCAATAAGAGTCGAGCCAGCTTTGAAAATAATGAATGTATGCATCTCTAGTACCTAGACCCTCTCATAGTAAATGTAATAGTGGACAAAATGGATTTTCAAAAATAAGACTAATTTAAAAGGGAGTAATTACTAGGAATACAGGCCGTGACTTTACTCTAAGTGGCTCAAGGGGGTATACTTAAGTTGAACGGGTTAATTTTTGAGGGAGAAACTTTTGCCATCATGTTTAATTTCGAGGTCCTATAAGACTTCGTTAGCCATAGCCGCTATCTCAAGCTAACTCTTCATCAAATGAATGTTAAGAGTGCCTTTTGAATGGAGCATTGAATGAATAGGCCTATGTGGAACAACCCAAGGGCTTTGAGGATCATGAAGACACAAACAATGTGTATAAACCGAAAAAGGCTCGTATGGGCTAAAACAAGCCTATAGAGTTTGGTATGGCAGGATAACTGACCAACTTCTCCACCTAGGATTTAAGAGAGGTGATGTAGATAAAACCTTGTTTGTGAAAAGGGAGAAAAGAGAGATAATTGTGGCTCAAATTTATGTGGATGACATAGTGTTTGGATCAACTCTAGACACCATGCTGACTGCATTTGTGGAAAGCATGACCTCCACATTTGAGATGAGTATGGTAGGAAAATTGAACTACTTTATAGGCTTAGAGATCAAACAATTCAAGAAAGATATGTTTATCTCCCAATCCAAATATGCCAAGAACCTTGTGAAAAAGTTATCCCTTGAACACTCCTCACACCTTAAGACACTAATGGGTTAATCCCAAAGGCTCAGTCATGACACAGATGGTGAAAGTGTGGACCAAACTATGTATAAAAGTATGATATATAGTTTGTTATACCTCACTACTAGTAGACCTGACATCATGTATAGTGTATGTCTCTGTGAAAGGTACCAAGCTAACCCAAAGGTTTCCCATCTTAAGGCCTTGAAAAGGATAATCAGATATTTGAATTAGACTGCAAACCTAGGGTTACACTATTCCAAAGATACTAACACTAACTTGGTAGGGTACAATGACTCGATCAAGGTGCAATAAAGTGATGATAAAAAGAGTACCACAAAGGGGGTTGCTTCTATCTAGGGACAACCTTGTTTCTTGTAAATAGAAAGCAAAATTGTGTATCCCTATCTACACTCGAGACTCGAATATGTCGTCCTCGTAGCCGCCGCACACAATTGTTATGGATGAACCAAATGCTTAAAGACTTTGTGTTGAATAATAAAATTCTTACTGTCTTTTGTGATAACAAGAGTGATTTAGACATATCTAAGAACCCTGTCCAACATTCCAAAACTAAGCATATTGATATTAGACACAAATTCATAAGGGATCTTTTATAACAAAAACTGTGTGTATGGAATTTGTTGGGACTGAAAATCAATTTACTGATATATTTACAAAGGCATTAGATTATGAGAGATTTTCCTACTTGAGAAAGTCTCCTGGCTTGTGTGATATTTGAGGATGTGAGCATAAATGTGCACACATCCGTTGACACATCTGTATATTTTCTAACTAAAATAAAAAATAATATCATACATTATCACAAAATATCTCAGTGTGGTCACTTGTCTGTTCCACATTACTGACATCTCTGATTACCTAATTGTGGGCATTTCTTGTTCATGTTGTATTTTGATAACTTGACACAATATTCCTAGATATCTCACAATGGGTGCCTTAATCAAGAGAAACAACTGCTTCTCCCATTTGAATGAAGTCAAGACAAAGCAGTGATCAAGTGATACTAAGATAATAGTTTGAAATCAAACTTGAAAAGAGCACTGTACAAATGGCTATTTTTGGGTAAAAAGAAAAGTGAAAGCTACTCAATATGCAATTTATACAAAATAAAAAATGGGTGGATGCATCCTATAGTCTGTGCAGATTAGATTATTGCCCATTGACTTTTTGTAATCAAGACGTGTCCCCAAATGTGACTCACATCTTATGTCACATCTGTAACTGAGATTATTTTCTTCACCTGTGTGATGCATCATGCTAGACATTCAACATCTTAGTTCATATAGGGTGCTTTATAAATATATTTTCAAGTCTATTTTCATTCTTAATTTATTATTTTATTTAACATGTTTTTGTTTTCCAATATCTCTAATGAAAAGGAAAGCTGTATACCAAGATCCTCATGCAAAAAGGAAGGACAATTTCAAAGGTTATTTGTGGAAGGGAAATGACTGAAGAGATTCTTTTATCCTAAAAAGGTACTTAGTATTTTGATTAAATTTAACCTCTATTTTTGTGGTAGTTAATCCGTGTGTAAACACCAAGGGTTTCTATCAGTTTGGGACTCAATCACATCAAATCACGACGCTTGCCTAGAGTCTTAGAGAGGTAAGAATCCTTAATTGAATAGGAAAGAGAGATTTGTGGGTTTAAATGTGACTCACATCCGTCACATCATCCTTAAATCCTCATTGTCTTTTTTCCCATTTGCCCCAATTTTCTCTCTCTCTCTCTCTCACACACACACACACACACACACACACACCATATTTGCTGTTATTTCTCTAAAACCAAATTGCAGAATCAATGGAGCCATCAAACCCTATTCGTGAGGAAGACATTCTGGATGTACAGCCAATTTCTGTGGCAATGCCTGAAGCACATAAATCTGAGCAAGAAGTTCAACCTCCCACTTATGCTCTGTTCCACAATCATCGGAACAGGCACCAGCTGAACCTTCATCAATGGAGGCTCCTCCTCCATCCGAACCTGCTTATGTGGAACCAATCTATGTTCCACCACCAACATATGTTCCTACTCCTCCACCATCTCCTATTTCAACTGGTGTGACCACTCCACCCTTAACCACTGTTCCCTCTGTAGACTCCCCAGTTACAAAGAAAAGGAAGGAATCATCTCCATTCTCCAAAGGGAAAGCTGTCAAAACCTTACCCCCCCCCCCCAAAAAAAAAGGTGAGAAGATCCCATGGAGTTAGAAAACTGTATGAGGCAGACAAAGCCAAGCACCAGAAGCTACCTGGTGGCAAACCCTCAACAACAATTACTCTTGAGGATGAAAAAGAAGAGGAGGAGGAACCCCAGTTCAAATTAGTCAGAAGAACTAGGGCAATGTATGATACGCCCTCTCAAGCCGATAAAGAAGAGGAGCCCTAGTCAATTTGTTGCCGAAATTGAAAGGGAAGAAGAAGGTTGTTGAAACCGAGCTCGAACAAAATGTGGAGGACGAAAGGTACAGTGAGGAAAGTGATGATACAACTAAAGATGAAATTTTCAAGCTTGGACCTGAGGAACTTAAGCAAGAAAAAGAAGACCAAGCTGCTAATGAGGAAACTGTTGCTGAAGAAAGGAAGCCCTCTTCCCCAAAGGATGTGACATCATATGTGTACACATCCAAACACACATCCTCCAGACTAACAATCAAGAAGTGTAAACCCATCACTCTCTCCTCATCTACTGCATTAACCCCTGTCTCCCCTAAATTTTTATCTATGGATGTCTCTGAGAGGTATGATCAAATAGTCAATAAGGTATTGATTAAAGAGATGGAGAGGGATAGGGAGTCTTTTGCTAGACTAGGCTTGGTTCAATTTTTTGAGGATAGGGGTCTGTTGATGACAGTTGATCACCCCAAAACCTTATTTCCCAAAGTTGTGCATGAATTCTATGCCAACTTGTCCAAAGGCTTGAACAATCCAGCATCCCCCATGTTTTTCACTGTTTATGTCCGAGGGAATTTCATACCCTTTTCCCCCTCTGTCATTAATACTTTTATAGGACTAGATGAGGTACCTGATGAAGAGTGTGAGGTTTCTGAGGATAAGATAGTGTCCACCCTTACTCATGGGAAGCTTAAAACTTGGCCCTCAAAACCTAAGGATCTAGGTAGTGGCTCTCTCACCTCCTTTTACTGCTTTCTCCACCTCATCATCATTGCTAAACTTTGCCCCTCAAACAACAAAAACTTCAAGTATTAGGGTTCATGCTGACTTGATGTATAAAATGGGTGCCAAGAAATCCATCAATTTTGGGGCTTTTATCTTTAAAAAAATTTGTGGTTGCTGTGAGTCCCCTTCCAAAAATAGTCCCTTCCTTACCTCCTCTCTCATCTCTCAAATCTTAATTGCTCAAGGGGTCAGGACTGAAAAGGGTGAGGTTAGAGTGAGTAAGTTTGAACTTATTAAAGAGACCAAAACACTCATTGACCCAAAGCAAAGGTTTGTTGATCTACCAATGGGGACTGAACCTGAAGATGTGGGACAGGATGTGGCCATATCTAGCCACACATCCGAGAGTTCTATTAATGCTTAACTGGAATCCCTAGATGCAAAAATTGTTGCAGCTAATGCCCTCTCTACAGCTCTCAAGGCTCAATTGCTTGCCTCCCATACTCATGCTGAGAACTTAAAAGCTTTGAATGTGAATCTCCAGAAATTGAATACTACACTTTCTAGTCAAAGATGTGGAGAAGAAAAAGTGGATGATGTTGATGTTGTTTATGCTGCTGCTGATAATACTGGATGGGGAAGTTGGGAAGGAGTCTGAACTTTGGGGGAGTTATAATCTAGCTTCTATGTTCTATGTTTTTTTTGGATGAACTGTTACTTTGGTTATTAGTTAGGATCTTTATTTGAACTCAGTTGGTCTGTAACCTTCTATAAACATTTGATGGTTGTTACTTTACTTTGTTTTGTTAAACTGCAACTTTTTGTTCTATCTAATGTCTATGTAGTTTTTATGTGAATGTGTCTACACATCCTCACACACATCTATTTCAGGGGAAGGTTTGAAACTTGACAGTCTTGATTGTTTGATATATATTTGCTAAATCTTTGTTTTGATCAGAAAGTTCAAAGTAGGGGAAATTGAAAGAGTGAGATTTTATGAAATATTAACTTTCCTAATTCGAATACAATTGATAAGTTTGGTAAGATGATTTTATAATTTTCTTATCAAAGATTTATATTCATATTCGAAAAAGGATATTGTTAAATATGTAAATATCTTTTAGTCATGTAGATATATTGTATTATATTTAGAATAAGACTAATATTACTAACAAATCTCTTTCCTTGTGAGTGTCAATATATGTTTCCTTATATAAGTCGGATTGCATCAAATAAGAAACAGTTTGAATGATTGAAAAACTTATCAAAGGTAAATATAAATACAAGACCTCGTCAAATTGAGAACACAAAGATTGAGAATTCTTTATACGAGAATTATTTTTGTTATTTACGAATTCAAGATATTCTTTTAGGTTGTTGAGGTTGTAAATTACATCCGAACTCACATATATATTTCTTTCAAATTATTTGTTCTACTTTTGTTTAGAATAGACTCTAATTGGTAAAGAAAAATTGTTGTTGTTTTAAAAGTTGGTTAAAACTTGTTTTAGTATTTTAATTTTTTTGTTTTAGTTATTTTTGTTTTTTTCTGTAAAATAGATTTTAATATTGAAAACCTTTTTGGACTTAAATGCTTGTTTGATGGGATAGAATCAGTAAATATTTAATTCCAATGCTTATATTGGTGAATATGTTAACAGTTACTCCCTCCGTCTCACATCTACGTGCGCATTTTGTCATTTTGAGCGTCTCAAACCTACGTGTACATTTCCTAAAATAGATATGAATCTTTATTATTTCCTCCCCTCATTCTCTCTCCTACATTATTTTAATACTTACAATATCATTATAATTTACTATTTGCTTCACTCATTTTTTTTTCCTATTTTACTTTTACACTCACAACACTTTCTCCATTATACACTTTTTTAATTTACGTGCAAAAGTCAAAATGTGCCCTAGATCCGGGAGTGAGGGAGTATAATTCATACTCTTTTGCTTAAATCCGTAATCTCTGTTTGGTTTAAACTGATTTTCTAAATAGAAAACACATCATTCACCCGCGTTCCTTTTCTGTTTTCAGTTCCCGGGTTGGTAGCTCTCTCTTCTCTCTCTCTCTCTCTCTCACACACACACACACACACACACACACACACACACACACACACACACACACTCCTGTCTTTATCTTTCCGTATAAATAGAAAACACAGTTATTTTAATAAGAAGAGTTTCCCTCTAAAGCTTTCAGCGTTTGCTGCACTCCCAAAAGTTACCGTTTTTAGTTCGATTTCTTGGTATGAAAATGAATATGATCTTAAGTTCTTGTCGTCTGAAAATTTGATGATTCTACCATAATTAAAACCTGGTAAGCCCATCTTGCTTATATCTCCAACTGATTTTGTGTGCTACTTGGCTGCAATTTTCTTGATTTTTTAATAATTATGGAAATTATAGAAAGTAACTGATTATTGCTTTAAAGCTGTGATTTTTTGTTCTCTGTAAGTAGAGATGACTAGATGAGGGTGTTTCATCAGTGAAATGAAAAGAATTTCTTATCGAAAGTGAGTTAAGAATGTTATTTGATTTGGGTTTCTTACTATTTTAAGTAGTACATTGAGCTGTTGAGTAATTTGGGTTTATTGCTATTTTAAGTAATAAATTGAGATTTTAAAATTTTGATTTGTACTGATTTTTTACATAAATGAGATTTTCAAAGTTTTTTCTTTTTAGCAGTGATTTTTGAGATTTCAAGCGACTTGTGTTCCTTTCTATGTTTTAGCCTTTAGGTTTAGTTTCTTGCTATTTTAAGTAGGTATGAATATGATGTTAAGCTCTTGTTGTCTCAAAATTTGATAATTCTACCATAATCAAAACCTGGTAAGCCCATTTAGTTTATATCTCGAGCTGATTTTGTGTGCTCTTGGCTGAATTTTCCTTGATTTTTGACTAATTATGGAAATTATAGAAATTTACTACTGTTATTGCTTTAAAGTTGTGATTTAAGATGACTGTATTTCTTCAATGAAATGAAAAGAATTTCTTATCGGAAGTGAATTAAGAATGTTATTTGCTTTGGGTTTCTTGCTATTTTAAGTAGTTAATTGAGCTGTTGAGTAATTTGGGTTTCTTGCTATTTTAAGTAGTAAATTGAGATTTTTAGAGATTTGATTTGCACTGATTTTTTACATAATTGAGATTTTAAAGATTTTCTTTTTAGCATTGATTTTTGAGATTTCAAGTCATTTGTAAGTGATTTGTGTTCCTTTCTATGTTTTAGGTTTAGTTTCGGTGTGTGTGTGTGGTGTGTTGACTATAAGTAGCAACACAGAGTTTATTGCTTTTATCAGTATTTTTTAGTTATTTTTTCGATTTTCCTTTTGGTGATTTTGATTATTCTGTGCAGGTAAATTAATATAGAGTGGTATTGTTCCTCTGTAAAGGGGTTTAAGAAACAATGGCTTACAATCGTAAGGCGGCTGATCAGCAGCCGCCAAGGCGGATTTTGCGAACTCAAACTATTGGTAGTTTAGGGGAGTCTATGATGGATAGTGAGGTGGTGCCTTCTTCACTTGTTGAGATTGCACCAATTCTTCGCGTTGCTAATGAAGTGGAACTCAGCAATCCAAGAGTTGCTCATCTCTGTAAGTCCCATTGACACTAAATTACTTTTTCCTTGTCAATATCCATCATAATAGGAAGTGTTCTTGCCTTTGTTCCTGTCAATTTTTCTAATACACATTTTGAAAAAATGGGTTCAAGTCTGATTTATAACGGTTCAAACTTTTTTTTTTTTGGGTCTTATAATTGAATGGATAATAGTTGCTCCCTCTGGTTGGATATAACTCACTCTTTTTCACTTAAATGTTGGTTTTAAATAATCAACTCATTTGACCAAAAGCATTCAAATTCCAACTTTATCCATACATTGAAGCTTCTTGCATTCATTAATCGGTCCTATTGAGTGAAGTAATAGATGGGAGGGAGAGACAATTAAGAAGGGTAAATTTCGTACTTTATTCATTAAGTTGTTGTAATAATCTCATTTCTTAAAAGTTGTGAAAACCACAAAGAGTCAGATAAATCTGGCTAGAGAGGGAGTATATGACTATTGTAGGTGCAACTGAATTAGGCATGTCTTATGACATGGTAATAGTTTTTGCGTAATTTGATCAGTTAATGAGTATTGAACGTTTCGTCATCTACGTGGGAGCTGATTATGTCTACAGTATTATTCAATAAATTCACCAACCCCAATGCACGCTGATGCCCTTTATCAAATCAGGCCGTTTCTATGCCTTTGAGAAAGCGCACAGACTAGATCCAACATCAAGTGGACGTGGTGTTCGTCAGTTCAAGACTGCTCTTCTTCAACGTTTAGAGAGGGTATGCACCCTTTTTTATTCTTTGAGTAATACTAACCATAAATTGTCATTTTTTCGCTCCTCCCTTTTGTGGCATATTTATATTACATTTTAAATTGAACTTTTTGAGTTGTTATAATCTGGAGTTAAATGCTCAGGTAGACTATAAAAGCCTAACTTTAGAACATCTGATTTGAGATAGCGGAATCCCGTCTCACCTCACAGATATAGAGCCCTGAATCTATGTATCGTGGTTAGGAATTTGAATGGAGGCGTAATATTTTAAGGGAGCCAAAACTTATTGAACTAATTTACCAAGTTACGTTAAGTATTTTCAAGAACATATTGATAGTTTTTTTTTTTTTTAGGAAAACTGATATCATTACATATGTTTTCTTTACTACGTGACAATGTGTGAAAATGCCTCTCCACTTGGTTAAGGTAGTCTGCTCCAAACTTTTTCTTATCAGTAATCAGTTACTGGTTGATTGAGCTAGAGAGAGTGGTGTCTTCTTGAGCATAATTTCTTCTACTTTATGTTTGTTTTCAATGCCTACCCTTTCCCCATTCACATTTAAACCTTCAAATATTACTAATGAAGGGTGCACACTGAAATTAGGACAAAGCTCAGGGGTGGGCAATGAAACTTTGAGCTTGTTTTTCTTTTGGGTCTTCATTATTTGCTTGGGTTTGTGACGGTTTTTGTTATATAAATGATCTTTCTTTTATGCTTATGTCATCCTATGTTGAGTTCATTCTTATCTTTTATATAGCAGTGGAAATTAATGAATGTACCATTACTCATATCAGGAAAATGAAACAACATTAGCGGGGCGAACAAAAAGTGATGCTCGTGAAATGCAGAGTTTTTATCAGCACTATTATCGGAAGTATATTCAGGCTTTACAAACTGCTGGCAAAGCTGACCGGTTAGTTATCAAACTTTAAAGGCATAACTGACACATAGAATTGTTCTTTATCTGATTGAAACAAAATAAAATAAAATCTTCTTCATGATTCAGTATCCGTCTCACGAAAGCATATCAAACTGCTGCTGTCCTATTTGAGGTCTTGAAGGCCGTGAATCTTAATGAAGCTGTTGAGGTGGCAGATGAGGTAAATATTAGAACAGCGTTCTTTCTTCCCACCTATTTCTTCTTAGCTTTCAATCATTATTTCTTTTTATATAAACTTTTTTTTTTTCCTTTTTCATCTTTTCCTTTAAACTTTTTTAAGTTTATTTTTCCCCCACCTCTTTTCTTTGACGATTCCATATGACAATTCATGTTAGCTGACCCCAAATTATTTTTGGACCAAGTCTTTCTTGTTTTTATGTATGCTAGTTGTATGCATAATTTGGTTCTTTTATCTGTATGTTAGATATTGGAAACTCACACAAAGGTTGCTGAGAAGACAGAGATGTATGTTCCTTATAATATACTTCCTCTTGACCCTGACAGTGCAAACCAAGCAATCATGAGATATCCAGAGGTTATTTCCTCCTATTACTGTGGGTCCTGATTTTCATTATATGTTGGTCAAATTTTGATCAAGTTGACCAAAAAAATCAAGATGCGACATTTATTTTGGGACGGAGGGAGTATTTTAGCTTCGTATATTGATAATTGGTTATTCACTTTGTAGATTCAAGCTTCTGTTACTGCTCTTCGCAACATCAGGGGCTTACCATGGCCCAAGGAGCACAAGAAGAAAGTAGACGAGGACATTTTGGATTGGCTACAGGCTATGTTTGGGTTTCAGGTGCTCAGTTAGTTTACTTGACCACTTTTTTTTTTTTAATTTACAATGGTGGGTCTGTGTTAACTTTGTTAACTTGCAGAAAGATAATGTGTCAAATCAACGGGAGCACTTAATATTATTATTGGCAAATGTACACATACGACAAAATCCAAAGCCTGACCAACAACCTAAGGTAACTTTCTATGAATATGGTTATGTTTTATGTTCACCGAGTATATCTACCTCTTGTTTACTCTGATACGACATTTCTACATTGTTGTTCTTTAGTTGGATGATGGTGCGCTTACTGAAGTCATGAAGAAACTTTTCAAGAACTACAAAAGATGGTGCAAGTATTTGGGTCGCAAAAGTAGTCTTTGGTGAGTGAATTTCCCCTTAAAAGTTATCTTAGTTGTTAGGGACCTCTTTCTCTACATCTACCGTATTTGATAGTTTGCTACTTCATATACCATTTCTATATGATGTTGGGTTAGATAGAAACCACCCTCTTATGGATACTAAATATTTACAGACAAATCTTTTGTCACCCAATCTTTCTATTGGCTGCGATAATAACTGGTTGAGTGTGTCACTAAAGCTCAACCACTTAAAGTACAGATTTAGACATGACTGTTCATGGTTAACCTCAACTGGTGCCACCCTTATTAAACCATATAATTTCATTTAACCAAGTTCCGGTTACAATCAACAGCAAGACTCCTTATACTTCTTGTAAGTTTGTCCATTCAAGTCATAGTATTGGAGAAAGCCAAAAAATCTATTACTTCCTCCGTCCCCAAATGAATGTCCAAAGCTTTTTAGTAACATAAGTACATAACAACCCTTAATGATCTCACCATATTGCATCATGAGTCTAAGTGTGAATTAAAACTACTTGTATAATGGAGGCGGATTTAGTAACTTCCTAAAAAAATTGGACATTCATTTTGGGACATTTCTTTTCAGAATTTGGACATTGATTTAGGGATGGAGGGAGTAGTTTATAAGTGGTGTGAAAAGAAAAAGCAGTTGCATTTTGCTGGCTTAGTTCCAAGGATACATAATAGCTCAGCTTGTGAGAGGTCATACTTTTTCATGAAAGTTAATATCTCAAAAAAAAAGCAACGTAACTGGACATTATTTAAGGTAAATAGAACTATGTTGGTCCAGGGAATTCACTTTGATGTTTGACAATGTGCTTCATTTTTTTACTATAACGTCTCAATGCATATTTATGTCATTTGCAGGTTGCCAACCATACAACAAGAAGTGCAGCAGAGAAAATTGTTATACATGGGGTTATATCTTCTCATATGGGGTGAAGCTGCAAATTTGCGATTTATGCCAGAATGCCTTTGCTACATATATCATCACGTATATATCAAACATTTCTCTTTCTTCCTACATTTTGTACTTCAATTATGTCTATCGTTGGAGTCTGCCCTTTCACTTTTTGTGGCATGTCTTTTCTGTTGATTATTTATCTTGTTTCTCTCGCCGTTTCCGTTTGTCCTTTTTGTTCGCTGCTAAAATCAGTGGAGAAGCCAGATTTTTTTCCGAAGGGGGTCAATATTGCTTAAGGAATAAAAGTTAATCTTTTCATGTAGAAATCTTATACAAAAGAGGGTCAAAATGATATCATAGTTCAAATTTTACCATTGATGAAGGGGGTCGAAACCGAAAAAAAATAACATTATTAGTGTACTATTTAAAATTTTAGAGGTACAAAAATGACATTTCCAAAAATTAAGGGGGTCGAGTGACCCCCATCAACTACAAGCGGCTTCGCCACTGGCCCAAAGTAAAACATTTTGTTAACTTTTCTAATCATTTTAACTTAGATTTCTAAATATAAATTGCATTTTCTTATTCTTCTTGTTCTCCTAGATGGCATTTGAACTCTACGGTATGCTGGCTGGTAGTGTCAGTCCAATGACCGGTGAGAATATTAAGCCTGCATATGGAGGTGACGAGGAGGCTTTTCTGAGGAAAGTAGTAACTCCAATCTACAATACAATAGCAAAGGTGCGGTTAAATGTATAATTTTTTTTTTTTTCCGTTTCCTTCTGAATTATGGTTTATATACCTATCATTTGAATATTTGTTCCTTACAGGAAGCCAAAAGGAGCAGGGGAGGAACAACAAAGCACTCTCAGTGGAGAAACTATGACGACCTAAATGAGTACTTCTGGTACTTACTGTCATTTGCTTACTATTTTTCTCCGTCCCAAAATGAATGTCCAAAAAAATTCAAATTTGCTCTTGATCTTGAACAAGTTTGAAGTTTTTTTTGGACATTCATTTTGGGACAGAAGTAGTATCACTTTGTTGCGAGTATAAAGAACATAGTAAGTTGACATGTGGGTACTAAATGGCAGGTCCATTGACTGTTTCCGCCTAGGTTGGCCAATGCGTGCTGACGCTGATTTCTTTTGTCTACCTCCAGAACAGCCTCGAGTTGATAAGAATGATGTATGCCTTGTTGTACTTAAGACTCTTTTATGCCAGTACTTCGTACTTGATTCCTATTAATAATACTTCACATTTTTTACTGTTAAAGAATTGATATATTAATTGTTTATGATAAAAAAAGTAAAATTCTTTTTCTTTGGCCACTATTGAATTTGCTTATACGGTTAAAAAGGTATAACTATTTAGAGTGCTCATGTTTGTTATTAACAGATAGTTCTTACATACACCAGTGACATTAAGGTCATTAAGTATTGACAAATCTTTACCACCACGTCAGCCTTATCATAGTTGTCAAATTCTCTAACATGCTGCTAAGAAAATGAAAAAATAATTTTGCTGTTACGAAATTAGTGCTGGCCTGTTACATTCAGATTATTGCCAATGCCAGCATTTATCCTTGATATATTCTTATTGGGTGCAAAAATGTAGGGATCCTGGACCTTCGAAACATTGACAGCTATAAGGTTGCCAAATAGTCTAATGCTTAACCTATTAAATATATGATGCAGAGCATGGTATGAAGACATGTCCATCTGACCACTCGCGATTGCAAATATCTGATATGCATAAAGGCAACAAATGGAATATCATTATTCTTTCGAACCTTTACTTTTTCTAGGAGTTGGATTTCTCATATGGATAATAATTATTTCAGGAGACCAAGCCCTCTACAGGGGATAAATGGATGGGAAAAGTCAATTTTGTGGAGATAGACTCATATTGGCATATTTTCAGAAGCTTCGACCGGATGTGGAGCTTTTTTATCTTAAGTTTACAGGTAATTTTTTTTCTTCGTCCAGTACTTACGGCTGTTGTTTTAGCTTTGGTCTTACTGATCTATTTTTGGTAAATTCTTGGCATAAATATGTTAAGGCAATGATCATTATTGCCTGGAACGGTTCGGGTCAGCCAACATCCATAGTTGAGGCAGAGGTGTTCCTGAAAGTTTTGAGCATCTTCATAACAGCTGCCATATTGAAACTTCTTCAAGGTAAATAAAAATACATGATCTTATACCTTATATGCATTGTGAACGGAATATTCTGTGATGGGCCGAGCCCAATACTTTCCTACGAGCCTGGGGGCCCAATAGGCCCATCAAAGGACCAACCACAAAGGATCAGATCAAAGCCTTTGGTCATGGCCCATCCAACACCGGGCTGGGCGCCGTCGCCACTGAGCGACCGAGCCCATCCAAGCGACGAGCCATTGTACCATTAAGGAAAGGGTTAACTTCTAGCCCGTCGATACACCAAGAAGAGATCGTCGACAATGGACTAAGCCCATCTAACGACGAGCCTTCCCTCGCTCCAACCGGCACTCGTCCAAGAGTGAGCGTCGCCATTGAACGACTAACTCTCTCTCGTCGAGTCATACCTCAAGGAGACGACCTATCTGGACATACAGCTCCAGGTCGTCTCTTCTATTAAGCTTCCTCAACAAGCTTGATTAATTAGCCAAATTGGAATAATGTCAGTGACCAAGCATGTTGCCTTGTTACACGTGCAATCATGCACCGCAATAACTACAAAAGGTGTGCAGTTGACTTTCCCTTTATAAGGCCAAATCGCTTATCAATGTCGAAGCCGCAGTTGTCCTTACATAGACGGACCAACCCCTGGGCCGTGACACGTGTACGCCTAGAAGATAGAGCTGATCTAACGGTTGGAGACCATCCAATCCAACGGCTCTGGTGAAAACCCTAACATCACTATTCCTACTATAAATAAGAGAGTAACAACATGGACAAAGGTAATGTTCTACTACACATTTTACGTACCCACACACATACCATATTATCTACACATTTCCAGTCCACCATCTTACTCTCACGCCGGAGGGGCTCACGGAAGACCCCGGCGCAGCTTCACCTTGTTTCTTGTGCCGTGCAGATCCAAAGCTAGCTCACCTCAGCCGGACACAAAGAACCGAGCCCACACGCTTCCCCGCGCGATCGATTGGTTCCATTGCCGGGAAACGTGTTAGTGATCTCCAAGAGAAGGAATACGGCGTAAGAGTTTGAAAATGGTGTCGTATGGTCATACGGCCAGCAAGTCTACAAGCACAGATGAAGGAGTACCTCCTCAACAAGAAAACCCTAGGCCACTCCTCACCACCTAGGAACCCTAACTTAAGGGTTACCAGTGTCACAGTGGAATAGTTGACGGCACAGCCTTCAAACGGCCAGAGAAGAGAGAAAGGGCCCGTCGTCGCCGAGCGCGCGAGGAGACCTCCACCGGAAAGGAGGCCTCGAGACAACTGTGAGGCAAGGCGTGGCGCAGGAGGTCCCTCTAACCCTAATCTCGACAGAGCGGCTTTCCTCGTCGAAAGAGCCAACCCCCTCAAGGAGTTTTTGCAAATCCATATTATCTACACATTTCCAAATTCACCATTATTACCTCACGCGGGGCTCGCCGGAAGACCCCGACGCAGCTCTTTCCACTTTGTTTCTTGTGCAGATTGCATTCAACCAAAGCTAGCTCACTCATTGCTGGACACAAAGAACTGAGCCCACACGCTTTCCTGCGCGATCACATTGATTACACAAATTCTTCATGTTTCTTTACCCTTTCTCCTGTATACATAATAATGTTGCAAATGTTCTCTTTATGTTACAAATATCACATTACATTTTCCCATCACTCTCATTAATTTAAGAGATTAAGCTTATGAATCTGCGAGCATGGGAGGTAGCTTAGTGACATTTGTGATATGCCAAGGCAACGACTAACGATCATACATGTTGACCAGTAAACTTTATAACCATTTGCACTAATTTGTATTCTTTTAAATAGATGATCCTTGATTTCTGATGGACCAATATAGATATGCAGACAACTTTCCGTTTTGTTAGAATGTTCTCTTGCGTCATTGCTTTATATATATATATATATATATATATATATATATATATATATATATATATATATATATATATATATATATATAGTGGCCCATTATTTTTGGACCAAAATGCCCCTTCATCTTGTACAAGAACTAAAAATATAGAAGGGGTATTTTGGTATTTTAGGCACGCTACTGCTGGTGCCCACACGCTGCTGGTGCCACGCTGCCACGCGCCGGTGCCTGTGCGCCGCCGGGTGCTGTGGCACCGCTCGGTGCTCGTGGCACCGCCGATTCCCAAGACGCTCGGGCCGATACCTGTGCGCCGCTAATGCCTAAAATACCAAAATACCCCTTCTTTATTTTTAGTTCATGTACAAGACATTTTGGCAAAAAAATAATGGGCCACTTGCTAGGATACTCCTATTGTGGGTATCCTAACAAAACCATATATATATATATACTCCCTCCGTCCAATTTGTTACTTCACAGTTACTGTACTCACGTAAATTAAGTAAATTAAGGAGGGAGTATTATATTGAAAGTGTTGTGAGTGTGAAAGTAAAATAGGAGAGAGAATGAGCGAGGGTATAGTAAATTATAAATGGTGTCATGGAGTATTAAAATAATGTAGGAGAGAGAATGAGTGGGTAGAGTTAATATTTTAATGATATAAACTTTCCATTTTAGGTAAAAAACAAAGTGTGAAGTATGTATTTGGACGCCCAAAATAGAAAGTGTGAAGTAAGTAATTGGACGGAGGGAGTATATAAAGAGTTGCTGGTAGCTCATATGGTAAACCATTTCCGGCTCTTAAAAAAATACCCTGCCTCATTGCTTTCACTTAGGTAATTCCAATAGATATCTTGACGCAGCATGGAAGCAATATTCGTGAATAGCCAACGCTAAACACAAGAGTTCACAAGCAATGAACCCTAGAAATCAATAAACTGGAATCCATCATAGAAAAGAGAAAAACCCTTCGAAATTATATCATAAAAACTGAGTTTAACAAAGCCATAAATATGTTTAAATACTTCCTTGAAACCCTAAGACGAAATAGCAAAACAAAGACCAAAATAACCCCAACTTAAGGTTCAAACATCAGTAAAAACGGAAGCAAAAACGGAATAAGGAAACTGGACGCGACTCGAGGCGGGCGCCTGGAGGCGGGTCAGGCGGACGCCTGGGGAGCAGAAAGAATTCCCCTCGTCGAACCAAGGTGAGGCGCCTGAATATGACAGACGTCCATATTCAGAACGTTACAAACAACCTCCTCCTTATAATGTTTGCCAATAGAAATAGGAACCCTGCAAGTTCGTGATACCCGGAGTTCAACCTCACGAGAAAACCTTATAGTCTCGGGACGGGCGAATAAAGGTTCCGTAACTCCTGGTATCACGAACTTCAGTGGTTCCTATTTCTACTGGGCAAACATTATAAGGGAGGAGGTCAAGCTATGTAACGCTTTCCGAATATGGGACGTTCATCGTCATATTCAGCGCCTCACCTTGGTTCGACGCAGGGGAATTCTTCGCTCCCAAAGCGCTCCGCCCGACTCCGCCTCCAGCGCCCGCCTCGAGTCGCGCCCTTGGCTTCTCTCTTATTCCCGTTTTTGGCTTCCGTTTTTACCACGTATAGCCTCAACCTTAAGTCAGGGGTTATTTTGGTCTTTGTTTTGCTATTTCTGTCTTAGTGGTTTTGCAAGTGAAGTATTTGCAAACATAGTTTACGGCTTTCGTTAAACTCAGCTTTTATGATATAATTTCGAAGGGTTTTTCTCTTTTCTACGACGATGATTCCAGCTTTATTGATTTCCTAGTGGTTCATCAAGCTTGCGTAACTCTTGTGTGGTTAGCGTCAAGTTATCTCACGAATATTGCTTCCCATGTCAGCGCCCAAGATATCTATTGGAATTACTCTAAGCGAAAGCAATGAGGCAGTGGTATTTTTTAAGAGCCGGAAATGGTTTACCATAATGCAAGCTACCAAAGAATCTCTTTATATACTCCCTCCGTCCAATTACTTACTTCACACTTTCTAGCCTTTCATGGGCGTCCAAATACATACTTCACACTTTGTTTTTTACCTAAAATGGAAAGTTTATATCATTAAAATATTAACCCTACCCCCACTCCATTCTCTCTTCTCCTACATTATTTTAATACTCACAACAACACCATTATAATTTACTATATCTCCTTCCACTCATTCTCTCTCCTATTTTACTTTCACACTCACAACACTTAATATAATACTCCCTCCTTAATTCTGTCAACTTAATTTACGTGGAGTACAAAGAATCGTGAAGCAACAAATTGGACTTTATGGGAGAGGAGTATATATATATATATGGTTTTGTTAGGATACCCACAATTTTAGTGAGAGTGAGTCTTAAAAGTGTTCGCCCATTATTTTTTTATTAAATGTCTTCAGACATGTAACTAAAAAAATAAAGTTAAGGGGTATTTTCGGGTATTTTAGGCATTAGCAAGCCACTGGGTATCGCCAGCTAGCTGCCTTGGGAATCGCCAGCTGCTCTAGCACCACTACAGCTGTTCCCCGAGCACCAAAGCAAAGACTCGGGCACCAAGCACAGTTGCGCTGGCACCAATAGCAATACAAGGGCACCAAAGCAAGAGCGTAAGTTTAAAATACCACAAAATACCCTTCTATATTTTTAGTTCTTGCACAAGATGAAGGGGCATTTTGGTCCAAAAAATAATGGGCCACTATATATATATATATATATATATATATATATATATATATATATATATATATATATATATATATATATATATATAAAGCAATGACGCAAAGAGAACATTCTTAACAAAACGGAAAGTTTGTCCCCGCATATCTATATCGTTATCCATCGTAAATCAAGTGATCATCTATTTAAAAGAATACAAATTAGTGCAAAATGGTTATAAAGTTTATCGGTCAACATGTACGATCGTTAGTACGTTAGCCTTTCGCATATCACAAATGTCACTAAGCTTACCTCCTACGCCGCGCAGCATTCATAAGCTTAATCTCTAAATTAATGAGAGTGATGATGGAAAATGTAATGTGATATTTGTAACATAAAGAGAACATTTGCAACATTATTATGTATACAGGAGAAAGCGGTAAAGAAACACGAAGAATTTCAGTGTAATCAATCATCGCGCAGAAAGCTGCGCGTGCTCGGGCTCAGGGTCCAAAGCAACTGAGCGAGCTAGCTTCTGGATTCCGCACGCGCACAAGAAACAAGAGTGAAACTCGCTCTCGGGGGTCTTCCGGCAAGCCTCCTGCCGGCGAGGAGTAAGATGGTGGATCTGAAATGTGTAGATAACACTGGATTTGGCAAAAACTCCTCGGAAGTAGGGGCCGCTCTTTTCGACGAGGAAAGCCGCTCTCGTCCGAGATTCAGGTTGGTTAGAGGGACCTCCCGCATACCTTGCCCGTCGTGTCTCAGCCTCCTTTCCAAATGGAGGTCTCCTCTGGCGCTCGCCACAGCAGCAGCCCTTTCTCTCTTTCTCCCGGCCGCTCAAGGCCCGTACCGTCAACTATTCCCCTCATGCACTCGGCAACTCCTTAAGCTTAGGGTTCCTGTGTGCGAGGGCGGCTCAGTGGTTTTCTTGTCGAGGAGGTACTCCTTCATCATCGCTGTAGACTTGGCCGGGCCGTATGACCATCTCGACACCATTTTTCAAACTCTTTTCCGGGCCGTATTCCTTCTACCGGAGATCACTAACACGCTTTCCCGGCAACGGAACCAATCTCGATCTGCGCATAGAAAGCGCAAGGCCTGGCCTCGCTTCTTGTGTCCAAAGCAATGAGCGAGCTAGCTTGATCTCGCACGGCACAAGAAACAAGGGTGAAACCGCGCTCGGGGTCTTTCCTGCCATAGCTTCCTCCCACAAGTGAGTAGTAAGATGGTGGACTCGGAAATGTGTAGATAATATGGCGACACATGCTGGTACGTAAAATGTGGTAGTAGGAACATTACCTTTTGTCCATGTTGTTACTCTCTCTTATTTATAGTAGTGAATAGTGATGTTAGGTTTTCACCAGAGCCGTTGGATCGGACGGTCTCCAACCGTTAGATCACGCCTCTATCTTCTAAAGGCGTACACGTGTCACGCCTGGGGCCGGGGTCCGTCTATGTAAGGACACCGCAGCCTTCCGACATTGATAAGCAAATTGGCCTTATAAGGGAAAGTCAACCTCCGCACACCTTTTGTGGTAGTTATTACTGATCGTGCATGATTGCACGTGTAACAAGGAAGCACCGTATCAGAGTGTGTCCGACATTATTCCCAATTTGGCTAATTAATCAAGCTTGTCAGAGGAAGTTTAATAGAAGAGGACGCACCCGGAGCCGTATGTCCAGATAGGTCGTCTCCTGAGTGTAATGACTCCGACGAGAGAGAGTTAGTCGTCTCAATGGCGACGCTCCACTCTTGGACGAGTGCCGGTTGGAGAAATGCAGGGAAGGCTCAAGGTCGTTAGGGATGGGCTTTAGTCCACTTGTCGATCGATCTCTTCGTGTATCGACGGGCTAGGAAGTTAACCCTTTCCTTACCTTGGTACAATGGCTCGTCAGCTTGATGTGGGCTCGGCCGCTCACTGGCACGACCGCCAACCGAAGCTGTTGGATGGGCCATGACCAAAGGCTTTGATCTGATCCTTTGTGGTTGGTCCTTCGATTTTGGCCTATTGGGCCCCTGTGCTCGTGAGGGAAAGTACTGGCCTCGGCCCATCACTGTGAATATTCCGTCCACAATGCATATAAGGTATAAGATCATGTATTTTTATTTACCTTGAAGAAGTTTCAATATGGCAGCTGTTATGAAGATGCTCAAAACTTTCTGGAACACCTCTGCCTCAACTATGGATGTTGGCTGACCCGAACCGTTCCAGGCAATAATGATCATTGCCTTAACATATTTATGCCAAGAATTTACCAAAAATAGATCAGTAAGACCAAAGCTAAAACAACAGCCGTAAGTACTGGACGAAGAAAAAAAATTACCTGTAAACTTAAGATAAAAAAGCTCCACATCCGGTCGAAGCTTCTGAAAATATGCCAATATGAGTCTATCTCCACAAAATTGACTTTTCCCATCCATTTATCCCCTGTAGAGGGCTTGGTCTCCTGAAATAATTATTATCCATATGAGAAATCCAACTCCTAGAAAAAGTAAAGGTTCGAAAGAATAATGATATTCCATTTGTTGCCTTTATGCATATCAGATATTTGCAATCGCGAGTGGTCAGATGGACATGTCTTCATACCATGCTCTGCATCATATATTTAATAGGTTAAGCATTAGACTATTTGGCAACCTTATAGCTGTCAATGTTTCGAAGGTCCAGGATCCCTACATTTTTGCACCCAATAAGAATATATCAAGGATAAATGCTGGCATTGGCAATAATCTGAATGTAACAGGCCAGCACTAATTTCGTAACAGCAAAATTATTTTTTCATTTTCTTAGCAGCATGTTAGAGAATTTGACAACTATGATAAGGCTGACGTGGTGGTAAAGATTTGTCAATACTTAATGACCTTAATGTCACTGGTGTATGTAAGAACTATCTGTTAATAACAAACATGAGCACTCTAAATAGTTATACCTTTTTAACCGTATAAGCAAATTCAATAGTGGCCAAAGAAAAAGAATTTTACTTTTTTTATCATAAACAATTAATATATCAATTCTTTAACAGTAAAAAATGTGAAGTATTATTAATAGGAATCAAGTACGAAGTACTGGCATAAAAGAGTCTTAAGTACAACAAGGCATACATCATTCTTATCAACTCGAGGCTGTTCTGGAGGTAGACAAAAGAAATCAGCGTCAGCACGCATTGGCCAACCTAGGCGGAAACAGTCAATGGACCTGCCATTTAGTACCCACATGTCAACTTACTATGTTCTTTATACTCGCAACAAAGTGATACTACTTCTGTCCCAAAATGAATGTCCAAAAAAAACTTCAAACTTGTTCAAGATCAAGAGCAAATTTGAATTTTTTTGGACATTCATTTTGGGACGGAGGGAGTAGTAAGCAAATGACAGTAAGTACCAGAAGTACTCATTTAGGTCGTCATAGTTTCTCCACTGAGAGTGCTTTGTTGTTCCTCCCCTGCTCCTTTTGGCTTCCTGCAAGGAACAAATATTCAAATGATAGGTATATAAACCATAATTCAGAAGGAAACGGAAAAAAAAAAAAATTATACATTTAACCGCACCTTTGCTATTGTATTGTAGATTGGAGTTACTACTTTCCTCAGAAAAGCCTCCTCGTCACCTCCATATGCAGGCTTAATATTCTCACCGGTCATTGGACTGACACTACCAGCCAGCATACCGTAGAGTTCAAATGCCATCTAGGAGAACAAGAAGAATAAGAAAATGCAATTTATATTTAGAAATCTAAGTTAAAATGATTAGAAAAGTTAACAAAATGTTATACTTTGGGCCAGTGGCGAAGCCGCTTGTAGTTGATGGGGGTCACTCGACCCCCTTAATTTTTGGAAATGTCATTTTTGTACCTCTAAAATTTTAAATAGTAC
Source organism: Adenophora triphylla var. japonica (assembly GCA_022495995.1). NCBI lineage: Eukaryota > Viridiplantae > Streptophyta > Magnoliopsida > Asterales > Campanulaceae > Adenophora > Adenophora triphylla. Next base: position 79,628 of record JAFEMH010006768.1, on the reverse strand, counting down.
ACTAATAATGTTATTTTTTTTCGGTTTCGACCCCCTTCATCAATGGTAAAATTTGAACTATGATATCATTTTGACCCTCTTTTGTATAAGATTTCTACATGAAAAGATTAACTTTTATTCCTTAAGCAATATTGACCCCCTTCGGAAAAAAATCTGGCTTCTCCACTGATTTTAGCAGCGAACAAAAAGAACAAACGGAAACGGCGAGAGAAACAAGATAAATAAATCAACAGAAAAGACATGCCACAAAAAGTGAAAGGGCAGACTCCAACGATAGACATAATTGAAGTACAAAATGTAGGAAGAAAGAGAAATGTTTGATATATACGTGATGATATATGTAGCAAAGGCATTCTGGCATAAATCGCAAATTTGCAGCTTCACCCCATATGAGAAGATATAACCCCATGTATAACAATTTTCTCTGCTGCACTTCTTGTTGTATGGTTGGCAACCTGCAAATGACATAAATATGCATTGAGACGTTATAGTAAAAAAATGAAGCACATTGTCAAACATCAAAGTGAATTCCCTGGACCAACATAGTTCTATTTACCTTAAATAATGTCCAGTTACGTTGCTTTTTTTTTTGAGATATTAACTTTCATGAAAAAGTATGACCTCTCACAAGCTGAGCTATTATGTATCCTTGGAACTAAGCCAGCAAAATGCAACTGCTTTTTCTTTTCACACCACTTATAAACTACTACCTCCATCCCTAAATCAATGTCCAAATTCTGAAAAGAAATGTCCCAAAATGAATGTCCAATTTTTTTAGGAAGTTACTAAATCCGCCTCCATTATACAAGTAGTTTTAATTCACACTTAGACTCATGATGCAATATGGTGAGATCATTAAGGGTTGTTATGTACTTATGTTACTAAAAAGCTTTGGACATTCATTTAGGGACGGAGGAAGTAATAGATTTTTTGACTTTCTCCAATACTATGACTTGAATGGACAAACTTACAAGAAGTATAAGGAGTCTTGCTGTTGATTGTAACCAGAACTTGGTTAAAATGAAATTATATGGTTTAATAAGGGTGGCACCAGTTGAGGTTAACCATGAACAGTCATGTCTAAATCTGTACTTTAAGTGGTTGAGCTTTAGTGACACACTCAACCAGTTATTATCGCAGCCAATAGAAAGATTGGGTGACAAAAGATTTGTCTGTAAATATTTAGTATCCATAAGAGGGTGGTTTCTATCTAACCCAACATCATATAAAAATGGTATATGAAGTAGCAAACTATCAAATACGGTAGATGTAGAGAAAGAGGTCCCTAACAACTAAGATAACTTTTAAGGGGAAATTCACTCACCAAAGACTACTTTTGCGACCCAAATACTTGCACCATCTTTTGTAGTTCTTGAAAAGTTTCTTCATGACTTCAGTAAGCGCACCATCATCCAACTAAAGAACAACAATGTAGAAATGTCGTATCAGAGTAAACAAGAGGTAGATATACTCGGTGAACATAAAACATAACCATATTCATAGAAAGTTACCTTAGGTTGTTGGTCAGGCTTTGGATTTTGTCGTATGTGTACATTTGCCAATAATAATATTAAGTGCTCCCGTTGATTTGACACATTATCTTTCTGCAAGTTAACAAAGTTAACACAGACCCACCATTGTAAATTAAAAAAAAAAAAAAGTGGTCAAGTAAACTAACTGAGCACCTGAAACCCAAACATAGCCTGTAGCCAATCCAAAATGTCCTCGTCTACTTTCTTCTTGTGCTCCTTGGGCCATGGTAAGCCCCTGATGTTGCGAAGAGCAGTAACAGAAGCTTGAATCTACAAAGTGAATAACCAATTATCAATATACGAAGCTAAAATACTCCCTCCGTCCCAAATAAATGTCGCACCTTGATTTTTTTGGTCAACTTGATCAAAATTTGACCAACATATAATGAAAATCAGGACCCACAGTAATAGGAGGAAATAACCTCTGGATATCTCATGATTGCTTGGTTTGCACTGTCAGGGTCAAGAGGAAGTATATTATAAGGAACATACATCTCTGTCTTCTCAGCAACCTTTGTGTGAGTTTCCAATATCTAACATACAGATAAAAGAACCAAATTACGCATACAACTAGCATACATAAAAACAAGAAAGACTTGGTCCAAAAATAATTTGGGGTCGGCTAACATGAATTGTCATATGGAATCGTCAAAGAAAAGAGGTGGGGGAAAAATAAACTTAAAAAAGTTTAAAGGAAAAGATGAAAAAGGAAAAAAAAAAGTTTATATAAAAAGAAATAATGATTGAAAGCTAAGAAGAAATAGGTGGGAAGAAAGAACACTGTTCTAATATTTACCTCATCTGCCACCTCAACAGCTTCATTAAGATTCACGGCCTTCAAGACCTCAAATAGGACAGCAGCAGTTTGATATGCTTTCGTGAGCCGGATACTGAATCATGAAGAAGATTTTATTTTATTTTGTTTCAATCAGATAAAGAACAATGCTATGTGTCAGTTATGCCTTTAAAGTTTGATAACTAACCGGTCAGCTTTGCCAGCAGTTTGTAAAGCCTGAATATACTTCCGATAATAGTGCTGATAAAAACTCTGCATTTCACGAGCATCACTTTTTGTTCGCCCCGCTAATGTTGTTTCATTTTCCTGATATGAGTAACGGTACATTCATTAATTTCCATTGCTATATAAAAGATGAGAATGAACTCAACATAGGATGACATAAGCATAAAAGAAAGATCATTTATATAACAAAAACCGTCACAAACCCAAGCAAATAATGAAGACCCAAAAGAAAAACAAGCTCAAAGTTTCATTGCCCACCCCTGAGCTTTGTCCTAATTTCAGTGCGCACCCTTCATTAGTAATATTTGAAGGTTTAAATGTGAATGGGGAAAGGGTGGGCATTGAAAACAAACATAAAGTAGAAGAAATTATGCTCAAGAAGACACCACTCTCTCTAGCTCAATCAACCGGTAACTGATTACCGATAAGAAAAAGTTTGGAGCAGACTACCTTAACCAAGTGGAGAGGCATTTTCACACATTGTCACGTAGTAAAGAAAACATATGTAATAATATCAGTTTTCCTTTAAACAAAAAAAAAAAAAAAAATCTATCAATATGTTCTTGAAAATACTTAACGTAACTTGGTAAATTAGTTCAATAAGTTTTGGCTCCCTTGAAATATTACGCCTCCATTCAAATTCCTAACCACGATACATAGATTCAGGGCTCTATATCTGTGAGGTGAGACGGGATTCCGCTATCTCAAATCAGATATTCTAAAGTTAGGCTTTTATAGTCTACCTGAGCATTTAACTCCAGATTATAACAACTCAAAAAGTTCAATTTAAAATGTAATATAAATATGCCACAAAAGGGAGGAGCGAAAAAATGACAATATATGGTTAGTATTACTCAAAGAATAAAAAAGGGTGCATACCCTCTCTAAACGTTGAAGAAGAGCAGTCTTGAACTGACGAACACCACGTCCACTTGATGTTGGATCTAATCTGTGCGCTTTCTCAAAGGCATAGAAACGGCCTGATTTGATAAAGGGCATCAGCGTGCATGGTGAATTTATTGAATAATACTGTAGACATAATCAGCTCCCATGTAGATGACGAAACGTTCAATACTCATTAACTGATCAAATTACGCAAAAACTATTACCATGTCATAAGACATGCCTAATTCAGTTGCACCTACAATAGTCATATACTCCCTCTCTAGCCAGATTTATCTGACTCTTTGTGGTTTTCACAACTTTTAAGAAATGAGATTATTACAACAACTTAATGAATAAAGTACGAAATTTACCCTTCTTAATTGTCTCTCCCTCCCATCTATTACTTCACTCAATAGGACCGATTAATGAATGCAAGAAGCTTCAATGTATGGATAAAGTTGGAATTTGAATGCTTTTGGTCAAATGAGTTGATTATTTAAAACCAACATTTAAGTGAAAAAGAGTGAGTTATATCCAACCAGAGGGAGCAACTATTATCCATTCAATTATAAGACCAAAAAAAAAAAAAGTTTGAACCGTTATAAATCAGACTTGAACCCATTTTTTCAAAATGTGTGTTAGAAAAATTGACAGGAACAAAGGCGCAAGAACACTTCCTATTATGATGGATATTGACAAGGAAAAAGTAATTTAGTGTCAATGGGACTTACAGAGATGAGCAACTCTTGGATTGCTGAGTTCCACTTCATTAGCAACGCGAAGAATTGGTGCAATCTCAACAAGTGAAGAAGGCACCACCTCACTATCCATCATAGACTCCCCTAAACTACCAATAGTTTGAGTTCGCAAAATCCGCCTTGGCGGCTGCTGATCAGCCCCCTTACGATTGTAAGCCATTGTTTCTTAAACCCCTTTACAGAGGAACAATACCACTCTATATTAATTTACCTGCACAGAATAATCAAAATCACCAAAAGGAAAATCGAAAAAATAACTAAAAAATACTGATAAAAGCAATAAACTCTGTGTTGCTACTTATAGTCAACATACCACACACACACACACACCGGAACTAAACCTAAAACATAGAAAGGAACACAAATCACTTACAAATGACTTGAAATCTTTTAAATCACTGCTAAAAAGAAAAATCTTTAAAATCTCAATTATGTAAAAAATCAGTGCAAATCAAATCTCTAAAAATCTCAATTTACTACTTAAAATAGCAAGAAACCCAAATTACTCAACAGCTCAATTAACTACTTAAAATAGCAAGAAACCCAATGCAAATAACATTCTTAATTCACTTCCGATAAGAAATTCTTTTCATTTCATTGAAGAAATACCGTCATCTTAAATCACAACTTTAAAGCAATAACAGTAGTAAATTTCTATAATTTCCATAATTAGTCAAAAATCTAGGAAAATTCAGCCAAGAGCACACAAAATCAGCTCGAGATATAAACTAAATGGGCTTACCAGGTTTCGATTATGGTAGAATTATCAAATTTTGAGACAACAAGAGCTTAACATCATATTCATACCTACTTAAAATAGCAAGAAACTAAACCTAAAGGCTAAAACATAGAAAGGAACACAAGTCGCTTGAAATCTCAAAAATCACTGCTAAAAAGAAAAAACTTTGAAAATCTCATTTATGTAAAAAATCAGTACAAATCAAAATTTTAAAATCTCAATTTATTACTTAAAATAGCAATAAACCCAAATTACTCAACAGCTCAATGTACTACTTTAAATAGTAAGAAACCCAAATCAAATAACATTCTTAACTCACTTTCGATAAGAAATTCTTTTCATTTCACTGATGAAACACCCTCATCTAGTCATCTCTACTTACAGAGAACAAAAAATCACAGCTTTAAAGCAATAATCAGTAACTTTCTATAATTTCCATAATTATTAAAAAATCAAGAAAATTGCAGCCAAGTAGCACACAAAATCAGTTGGAGATATAAGTAAGATGGGCTTACCAGGTTTTAATTATGGTAGAATCATCAAATTTTCAGACGACAAGAGCTTAAGATCATATTCATTTTCATACCAAGAAATCGAACTAAAAACGGTAACTTTTGGGAGTGCAGCAAACGCTGAAAGCTTTAGAGGGAAACTCTTCTTATTAAAATAACTGTGTTTTCTATTTATACGGAAAGATAAAGACAGGAGTGTGTGTGTGTGTGTGTGTGTGTGTGTGTGTGTGTGTGTGTGAGAGAGAGAAGAGAGAAGAGAGAAGAGAGAAGAGAGAGCTACCAACCCGGGAACTGAAAACAGAAAAGGAACGCGGGTGAATGTGTTTTCTATTTAGAAAATCAGTTTAAACCAAACAGAGATTACGGATTTAAGCAAAAGATACTACTCCCTCCGTCCCGCCCGAAAGGACACTTTTGATTAACGACAGTTAACTTTGATCCAAATATTAATACAAATCTAATTATTATATTGAAATTCTAAAAATTGTTATTGATAAATCATTAAATGGTTTATGAATAACAATTTTTAGAATTTCAATAAAATGATTAGATTTGCATTAATATATGGGTCAAAGTTAACTGCGATTGACCAAAAGTGCCCTTTCAGGCGGGACGGAGGGAGTATGAATCATACTCCCTCACTCCCGGATCTATGGGCACATTTTGACTTTTGCACGTAAATTAAAAAAGTGAATAATGGAGAAAGTGTTGTGAGTGTAAAAGTAAAATAGGAAAAAAAATGAGTGAAGCAAATAGTAAATTATAATGGTATTGTGAGTATTAAAATAATGTAGGAGAGAGAATGAGGGGAGGGAATAATAAAGATTCCTATCTATTTTAGGAAATGTACACGTAGGTTTGAGACGCTCAAAATGACAAAATGCGCACGTAGGTATGGAACGGAGGGAGTAACTGTTAACATATTCACCAATATAAGCATTGGAATTAAATATTTACTGATTCTATCCCATCAAACAAACATTTAAGTCCAAAAAGGTTTTCAATATTAAAATCTATTTTACAGAAAAAAACAAAAATAACTAAAACAAAAAAATTAAAATACTAAAACAAGTTTTAACCAACTTCTAAAACAACAACAATTTTTCTTTACCAATTAGAGTCTATTCTAAACAAAAGTAGAACAAATAATTTGAAAGAAATATATATGTGAATTCGGATGTAATTTACAACCTCAACAACCTAAAAGAATATCTTGAATTCGTAAATAACAAAAATAATTCTCTTATAAAGAATTCTCAATCTTTGTGTTCTCAATTTGACGAGGTCTTGTATTTATATTTACCTTTGATAAGTTTTTCAATCATTCAAACTGTTTCTTATTTGATGCAATCCGACTTATATAAGGAAACATATATTGACACTCACAAGGAAAGAAATTTGTTAGTAATATTAGTCTTATTCTAAATATAACACAATATATCTACATGACTAAAAGATATTTACATATTTAACAATATCCTTTTTCGAATATGAATATAAATCTTTGATAAGAAAATTATAAAATCATCTTACCAAACTTATCAATTGTATTCGAATTAGAAAAGTTAATATTTCATAAAATTTCACTCTTTCAATTCCCCCTACTTTGAACTTTCTGATCAAAACAAAGATTTAGCAAATATATATCAAACAATCAAGACTGTCAAGTTTCAAACCTTCCCCTGAAATAGATGTGTGTGAGGATGTGTAGACACATTCACATAAAAACTACATAGACATTAGATAGAACAAAAAGTTGTAGCTTAACAAAACAAAGTAAAGTAACAACCATCAAATGTTTATAGAAGGTTACGTAATTAACCGAGTTCAAATAAAGATCCTAACTAATAACCAAAGTAACAGCTTCATCCAAAAAAACATAGAACATAGAAGCTAGATTATAACTCCCCCAAAGTTCAGACTCCTTCCCAACTTCCCCATCCAAGATTATCACAGCAAAGATAAACAACATCAACATCATCCACTTTTTCTTCTCCACATCTTTTGACTAGAAAGTGTAGTATTCAATTTCTGGAGATTCACATTCAAAGCTTTTAAGTTCTCAGATGAGTATGGGAGGCAAGCAATTGAGCCTTGAGAGTCAGAGAGAGGCATTAGCCGCAACAATTTTTGCATCTAGGGATTCCAGCTTAAGCATTAATAGAACTCTCGGATGTGTGGCTAGATATGGCCACATCCCGTCCCACATCTTCGTGTTCACCCCCATTGGTAGATCAACAAACCTTTGCTTTGGGTCAATGAGTGTTTTGGTCTCTTTAATAAGTTCAAACTTACTCACTCTAACCTCACCCTTTTCGCCTCCCGACCCTCGAGCAATTAAGATTTGAGAGATGAGAGAGGAGGTAAGGAAGGGACTATTTTTGGAAGGGGACTCACAAAGAACCACAAATCTTTTTAAAGATAAAAGCCCCAAAATTGATGGATTTCTTGGCACCCATTTTATACATCAAGTCACATGAACCCTAATAACAGGTTTTGTTGTTTGAGGGGCAAAGTTTAGCAATGATGATGAGGTGGAGAAAGCAAGAAAAGGAGGTGAGAGAGCCACTACCTAGATCCTTAGGTTTTGAGGGCCAAGTTTTAAGCTTCCCATGAGTAAGGGTGGACACTATCTTATCCTCAGAAACCTCAAACTCTTCATCCGGTACCTCATCTAGTCCTATAAAAGTATTAATGACAGAGGGGGAAAAGGGTATGAAATTCCCTGACATAAACAAAGGGAAAAACATGGGGGATGTGCCGGATTGTTCAAGTTTTTGGACAAGTTGGCATAGAATTCATGCACAACTTTGGGAAATAAGGTTTTGGGTGATCAACCGTCATCAATGCACCCCTATCCTCAAAAAATTGAACCAAGCCTAGTCTAGCAAAAGACTCCCTATCCCTCTCCATCTCTTTAATCAATACCTTATTGACTATTTGATCATACCTCTCGTAGACATCCATAGATAAAAATTTAGGGGAGACAGGGGTTAAAGCAGTAGATGAGGAGAGAGTGATGGGTTTACACTTCTTGATTGTTAGTCTGGAGGATGTGTGTTTGGATGTGTACACATATGATGTCACATCCTTTGGGGGAGAGGGCTTCCTTTCTTCAAAGAATAGCTTCCTCATTAGCACTTGGTCTTCTTTTTCTTGCTTAAGTTCCTCAGTCCAAGCTTGAAAATTTCATCTTTAGTTGTATCATCACTTTCCTCACTGTATCTTCGCCCCTCCACATTTTTGTTCGTGCTCGGGCCAAAGAACCTTCTTCTTCCCTTTCAATTTCAAAGAACAAATTGACTAGGGCTCCTCTTCTTTATCGCCTTGAGAGGGCATATCCTTTCTCGTGCCCTAGTTCTTCCGACTAATTTGAACTCGGGGTTCCTCCTCCTCTTCTTTTTCATCCTCAAGCAGTAATTGTTGTTGAGGGTTTGCCACCGTGTAGCTTCGGTGCTTGGCTTTGTCCGCCTCATACAGCTTTTCTAACTCCATGGGATCTTCTCACCTTTTTTTTCGTGGGAGGGTAAGGTTTTGACAGCCTTTCCCTTTGGAGAATGGATATGATTCCTTCCTTTTCTTTGTGACTGGGGAGTCTACAGAGGGAACAGTGGTTAAGGGTGGCGTGGTCACACCAGTTGAAATAGGAGATGGTGGAGGAGTAGGAACATATGTTGGTGGTGGAACATAGATTGGTTCCACATAAGGTGTCTCGGATGGAGGAGGAGCCTCCATTGATGAAGGTTCACTCGGTGCTCCGTTCCGATGATTGTGGAACAAAGACATAAGTGGGAGGTTGAACTTCTGCTCGCATTTATGTGCTTCGTGCATTGCCACGTAAATTGGCCGTACATCCGTAATGTCTTCCTCACGAATGTGGCCTGATGGCTCCATTGATTCCGCAATTTGGTTTTAGAGAAATAACAAAGAAATATGGTGTGTGTGTGTGTGTGTGTGTGTGTGTGTGTGAGAGAGAGAGAGAGAGAGAAAATTGGGGCAAATGGGAAAAAAAGACAATGAGGATTTAAGGATGATGTGACGGATGTGAGTCACATTTAAACCCACAAATCTCTCTTTTCCTATTCAATTAAGGATTCTTACCTCTCTAAGACTCTAGGCAAGCGTCGTGATTTGATGTGATTTGAGTCCCAAACCGATAGAAACCCTTGGTGTTTACACACGGATTAACTACCACAAAAATAGAGGTTAAATTTAATCAAAATACTAAGTACCTTTTTAGGATAAAAAGAATCTCTTCACCATATTTCCCTTCCACAAATAACCTTTGAAATTGTCCTTCCTTTTTTGCATGAGGATCTTGGTATACGCCTTTCCTTTTCATTAGAGATATTGGAAAACAAAAACATGTTAAATAAAAATAATAAATTAAGAATGAAAATAGACTTGAAAATATATTTATAAAGCACCCTATATGAACTAAGATGTTGAATGTCTAGCATGATGCATCACACAGTGAAGAAAATAATCTCAAGCATGTATGTGACATAAGACGTGAGTCACATTTGGGGGACACGTCTTGATTACAAAAAGTCAATGGGCAATAATCTAATCTCGCACGTACTATAGGATGCATCCACCCATTTTTTATTTTGTATAAATTGCATATTGAGTAGCTTTCACTTTTCTTTTTACCCAAAAATAGCCATTTGTACAGTGCTCTTTTCAAGTTTGATTTCAAACTATTATCTTGAGTATCACTTGATCACACTGTACTGACTTCATTCAAATGGGAGAAGCAGTTGTTTCTCTTGATTAAGGCACCCATTGTGAGATATCTAGGAATATTGTGTCAAGTTATCAAAATACAACATGAACAAGAAATGCCCACAATTAGGTAATCAGAGATGTCAGTAATGTGGAACAGACAAGTGACCACACTGAGATATTTTGTGATAATGTATGATATTATTTTTTATTTTAGTTAGAAAATATACAGATGTGTCAACGGATGTGTGCACATTTATGCTCACATCCTCAAATATCACACAAGCCAGGAGACTTTCTCAAGTAGGAAAATCTCTCATAATCTAATGCCTTTGTAAATATATCAGTAAATTGATTTTCAGTCCCAACAAATTCCATACACACAGTTTTTGTTATAAAAGATCCCTTATGAATTTGTGTCTAATATCAATATGCTTAGTTTTGGAATGTTGGACAGGGTTCTTAGATATGTCTAAATCACTCTTGTTATCACAAAAGACAGTAAGAATTTTATTATTCAACACAAAGTCTTTAAGCATTTGGTTCATCCATAACAATTGTGTGCAGCAGCTACCAAGGACAACATATTCAGTCTCAGCTGTAGATAGGGATACACAATTTTGCTTTCTATTTACAAGAAACAAGGTTGTCCCTAGATAGAAGCAACCCCCTGTGGTACTCTTTTTATCATCACTATTGCCTGCCCAGTCTGAGTCATTGTACCCTACCAAGTTAGTGTTAGTATCTTTGGAATAGTGTAACCCTAGGTTTGCAGTCTAATTCAAATATCTGATTATCCTTTTCAAGGCCTTAAGATGGGAAACCTTTGGGTTAGCTTGGTACCTTTCACAGAGACATACACTATACATGATGTCAGGTCTACTAGTAGTGAGGTATAACAAACTATATATCATACTGTTATACATAGTTTGGTCCACACTTTCACCATCTGTGTCATGACTGAGCCTTTGGGATTAACCCATTAGTGTCTTAAGGTGTGAGGAGTGTTCAAGGGATAACTTTTTCACAAGGTTCTTGGCATATTTGGATTGGGAGATAAACATATCTTTCTTGAATTGTTTGATCTCTAAGCCTATAAAGTAGTTCAATTTTCCTACCATACTCATCTCAAATGTGGAGGTCATGCTTTCCACAAATGCAGTCAGCATGGTGTCTAGAGTTGATCCAAACACTATGTCATCCACATAAATTTGAGCCACAATTATCTCTCTTTTCTCCCTTTTCACAAACAAGGTTTTATCTACATCACCTCTCTTAAATCCTAGGTGGAGAAGTTGGTCAGTTATCCTGCCATACCAAACTCTATAGGCTTGTTTCAGCCCATACAGAGCCTTTTCGCCTTATACACATTGTTTGTGTCTTCATGATCCTCAAAGCCCTTAGGTTGTTCCACATAGGCCTATTCATTCAATGCTCCATTCAAAAAGGCACTCTTAACATTCATTTGATGAAGAGTTAGCTTGAGATAGCAGGCTATGGCTAACAAGAGTCTTATGGACTCACTCGCAACAAAGATGGCAAAAGTTTCCTCAAAATTAACCCGTTCAACTTAAGTATACCCTTGAGCCACAAGTCTGGCCTTATTCCTAGTAATTACTCCCTTTTCATTAGTCTTATTTTTGAAAATCCATTTTGTCCCTATTACATTACTATGAGAGGGTCTAGGTACTAGAGTACATACATCATTATTTTCAAACTGACTCAACTCTTATTGCATGGCCAAAATCCAGTCTACATCCTTTAAATCCTCATTTATGTTTTTAGGTTTAATATTTGAAACATAACAACAAAAACTTACCTTGGAGAATGCTAATGAGCAACTTCACAAACCAGCCAGTTCCCTTTAGTTTACCTTTTCCTTTTGCCTGGTTTTCACATAATCATGAACATCTTCCACTACTTGTGAGGTGGGTGTGGTTTTTCTAGATTCTTGATGGGATATCCCTTGATCTGTCCACATACCCATCCTTATGACCTTCTGGATTATCATTTTTGTCAGATTCAGAAGAATGTACTGTCCTCAAGTTTAAAAGTTTGGGAGGATGTGGGGACAGATGTGGGTGTGGATATGGATGCAGATGTGTCCACATCCTTAGTCACATCCTTCTGTGCTTCAGCATTTGTTTCAGTCTGAGGTCCTTCTTGTTGCACCACAACATCTGTGTTTGTATCTTTCCAGTACAGCAATCAACCTAAAATGTTATCCTCAGCAGTTTTGAGGTTAAGATCAAGTGAATCATCTAATACTATATTTGCAGATTACATAATAGTTTTTACTTTTAGGTTGAACACCCTATATGCTCTACTATTAGTAGAGTAGCTCATGAATATTGATTTATCACTCTTGAAATCAAACTTTGACAAGTATTCTCTATCATTGATGATGTAACAGATACAACCAAACACATGAAAATACTTTAAAGTAGGTAAACTAAAGGGAACTAGCCGTCACATTGACATGTAGTATTCAAGGCCTATACCCAAAATTTATTTGACAGGTTTTTGGAACTTAGCATAATCCTAGCCATTTCTTGTAGGGTTCTATTTTTTCTTTTTGCAACTTCATTCTGTTGAGGAGTTATATGAACAGAGAATTCATAAGTAATTCCCTTGGAGTTGCAGAATACAGTAAACATGAAGTTTTCATACTCAGTAACATGGTCAGACCTAATCCTGTAGAGCCTTAATGTCATACTGCATTTCCTAACCCTTTCGTACTAGTTTTTGAACTCACCTATGGTCTAACACTTCTCCCTTAAGAACATCACCCATGTGTACCTGGAGTAGTCATCAACACACACAAAAGTATACTTCTTACTACCAAAGCTTTCTACCTCTATAGGCCCCATCAAGTCAGTGTGTATCAACTCCAAACATCTAGATGTGAGCATTGTTAGACCTTTTTGTGTGAGGATTTTGTTTGCTTTCCCTTTTAACAAGAACCACATAAATTAGTATTCTTAAAGTTTAGTTTAGGGAGACCCTTTACAGCTTCATACCTTTGTAGTTCCTCCAATTTTTGCTGCTAGTATCCCTAGTTTTTGGTGCCACAGATTGACATCATTTACTCTATTAATAAGGAAAGACAGATTGTCACCAAATTGGTAACAATTATCAGCAGATCTAGGACCTGTAAACACACATTTGTTGTCTTTATCAAACACCTCACACATATATTTATCAAATTTTTACTTGCAGGTCATCATCACACAACTAACAGATACTTATAAGGTTAGCCTTTAGGCCTTCTACATGGTATAAATTGTGCAGTTTTGGAAGACCCTCAACATATAGGGTCCCTTTCCCAATGATTTTACCTTGTACATCACCATCAAAGTTCACCTTTCCCCCATTGATCATCCTATAGTCAGTTTGAACATCTTGATTCCCAGTCATTTGCCTAGATCACCACTATCAAAATATCAGAAACTAGAGACACTACTCTTGAGGGAAGAGTAGACAACATTACATGTAGCACTAGCTTTAGCAATCCATTTAGTTTCAGTTTTCTTTTTGTGGTGCATCTACTGCTGTGTACTAGGATGTGTGCCCGAATGTGTACACATCTTACCACACATCTGAGTTTGGTTTACACATCCAGCTTTTCTATCAGATTTCAACTTATAACAGAAGGGACGAATGTGCCCAATAGCAAAGTAGTAATGACAAATATATTGCCTTCTACTTGGCCATTAGTACTCAAAATTGGTTTTGCATCAGATTTTGAAATCTCACTTCCCTCCTCTACAAATTTGATTTTTTCAAACCCAATATCAGATTTTCCAGTTTTACCAATAGCTAAAGCTTTATCAAGTTTCATTTTTCCAGTATTTAACTTGGTTAATGTACCTTCAGCCTTTTCAAAATCAGTTTTGAATTTTTCAAGTTCAACTTCTCTTTTGGTTACTAGAACTTCAAGTTTAGCAATGATATCCTTTTGATCATCATTTTCTTTTGAAAGTCTAGCTTTTTCATATTCACAAATAGACAATTTATCAAAGAGAGCTTTGTTTACCTTAGCCAGTACCTCAATTTTATCCATCATTTTTATCTGTATGCAGTTCTCTTTATGTGTCAAAGAGTTCTCATAGGGAATGTCTATTCATTTATCATATGAATCTCCTTTTATAGAGAAATAGTTGATAGTCAGATTTGATCTATCTTCAGATGTGTCCAAGGATGTGTCTAATGATGTGTCCACATCTGAGTCCAAATCCACATTCTCCTCAGAATCTACATCTTCTATTCCTGCAAAGTGAGCATTGAAAACAGAATGGTAGTTTATCACAGACATATTAGCAACTTCCTATTCGTCCTCACTATCAAATCAGGGAAGCATTTAAGCTCATTCCCTTCTTTTTAAGTGTGTTAGCACACTCTAGCATAGTGACCAAAGTCATGACATGCTCTACATTGCACATATTCAAAGAATTTCTTATTCTATAGGCTTGGCCTTATGAAGCCATTTTTAGTGCTAACTTTAGGTTTCTCATCACTTGTAGCAGGTCTGTTGAAAAACTTGCTAATCCTTTTATTTTTCAGCATAGAACTGAATTTTTTAGTGATAACTGTGCTCAACCGAAACGCCTCATATTGATGAGTCTTTCTACTTTTCTCGAAAACTGTGCGTGTGTGTATATGTGATCAACAAGTCAATTTCTCGACTTGAATGTTAAAGTAAATGCGATCAACAAATCGAACGATTTGGACGGTAAATGACATTAATGAAATGACAATATCAATTAATCAAACGATTCGGATGGTAAACGACATTTAATGAAATGACAATATCAACGAATCAAATGATTCGGACGATAAATAACGATCAACGAATCAAACGATTCAAACGATAAATGACATTATTTAAATATGATGAAAATGACAATTGACAGGTCAAGATCTCCCATTTTAACTCTAAATTACCATTTCATTAGAGTAGGTCTGCTGAGAAACGCGTTTCTCCATAACTATGGAGAAACGCGTTTTTAATAGCCAGAAACTATACGTTTGATAACCAGAAGAAAATTTCTGGATATCAGTCTCAAAGGGTTCTGGATATCCGAGAAAGTTTTGGAACGGATATCCGTAAGCCTTTGGGCGGATATCCAGAAACATATTTGAAGCCAAATCCAAGGCCAAGACCAGAAAATGCTTATTGAAGGTTTCTGGATATCCAAACCTTCAAATGTATATCCGTAAAACCATCAAATGAATATCCGTAAAACATATTTGAAGCCAAATCCAAGGCCAAGACCGTAAAATGCTTATTGAAGGTTTTCTCGATATCCGTAAACCTTCAAATCGTATATCCAGAACCATCAAATGAATATCCAAACATTTTGAAAGTTTCGGATATCATTTTGAAGGTTTCGGATATCACTTTCATAAGCTTCGGATATCCTTTCAAAGGTTCTCGATATCCGTAACCTTTGAGATCGATATCCGTATAACCATGGACAAGGTCATGGCCAATACAAAAAGTTTCTGGATATCCTTTCAATAGCTTCTGGATACCCGTAACCCGTTTCTCCATAACTTATGGAGAAACGCGTTTCTCCCTAGATTTTACGATTTCATTAAGGGTTTGAGCAAATATTCGCTCGGCATTACAACGAACCAATTTTCAGTCACCAAAATTTACAAAAGAATTCCCCGACGTCAGGTCATCACTAACACCCAAAATGTGTATCTTGTTGGTGAAGTAAATAAAGCAGAAACCGGCTTATATTGGTAAAAAGTAATGCTAATGTATGGTGGGTTGTGAGGTGGGGTGGGGGTGGGGGTGGGGTGTGTGTGTGTGTGTGTGTGGGGGGGTTATCTTTACTTTTCCAAGAAAGAAAAAGAGGGCAATAAGAAAAGAGCCCAAAATAGACATCATATTTAAATATAAAAATAAAAGAGGTCTGAACAATGCAAAAAATTACAAAAGAAGTTTATAAAAATATGAATATAATATGAGAGTACGATATTTTTTTTGATTGTATCGATTGTGAATTAGACGCATTTTATTTAAAAGTAACAACAAAATCATTACACGTCATTTTGCAACCAAATTTAATATTCCGTATTGAGTATCATAATTATAATTTTAGAATGACATTATTGATTACGTTTAACCTTTAAGTTAATTATACTTTTTGTTTAAGATTATTTTGTGAGGGGTGATCTAATGGTGGGATGAACTTTTTGTACATTTTCTAGTTTTCTTTTTCTTTTTCTTTTTCCAACTTTGTTAGTCGATTTTCTTGGGGAAGATAAAAAGTAGTTTAGGTTTACAATACAGCTGTGCTTACTTTACCAATAAGGCTAGTTCATTTGATCACCTTTGAACCAGCAAAAAACAGACTGAAACCATATTTACAAGGTCTCGTAAAAGGATTTTTCATCGACCCGGTGGTAAAAAAAAAAAGTGAATTTTTCATTAAGGTTTTTTTTTTTTTTAATGTAATTTTTTTTTTTGAAATTTATAACCACCTAATATCAATTATAGCAAATAGGTGGTGAACCCATTACCATTACGACGGACGAAGACTTAAACATGTTCAAGAAGATGCCGATTAGACAAAAGTTCATCGGCTTGATGTAATGTTTTCTTTCTTTTTTTAAAAAAGGTTGATGCAATGTTAAATCCCTGAATTAACCATTTGTTTAAAAGAACTATGTCAACACTTAAAACTTTTGCTTTTTAACTATTTTACTCTTTTATTAAAAAATGAAGAAAAAAAAAAAAAAAAAAAAACTATTTTAGACTTTTAGTCATGCACGTTATACATTGCTTTTAACCATTCTAGTATTGTGTCTTTACAAAAATATTGCGGATACTTCCTCTCACAGACTCCTTTAACTAGATTGCATTATTATAAGTTATTGTTTCTTAAACCAATTCTAATCATTGTTTTCTAAATCAATTCTAGCTATAATTTTTCTAGATTTAGTCTTTAATTTTTTAATACTTCAGCAATTCTTTAGCAAGTCTATTTTAGAATCCTTGTCATATTAGAGTTCTTGTTATTATCTTATTTACTTTTTTTTTATTATGTATAAATAGGATCTTACAATATCAATGAAATTAAGATATCTTCTTCAATATTTATCAAAGTTTACATGGTATCAGAGCTTAGATCACCAAAAAAAAAAAATTCCATGGCTGTCGAAGCAACCATCTATCTCACCAATGAGTTAACCCTTAAAAACTGATCCCACACAACCACCACCTTCCCTGCCACCGTTGCCTATGTATCCAGAAATCCCAATCCACCCAGAAACTTCAACCCCCGCTCAAACCCTACATAATATTCATCCAACTCCAACTCCAACTCGGCCTATTCCCCTAACACCAATCCGCAACAACTGCGTGCTCCATACAAAGGACGTTGTCAGTTCTGTCGAAAAGATGGACACTTATTCAATCAATGACATACCTTTTGCCAAATCTATCCTCAAGTAAGTTTTCCTAACCCTAACCCCACCCCACCCCCATCAAATTTCAATCCCAGAAACAACATCAATCCTCGCCCTTAAAACCATAGCCCGCAACCCACCTATCCCATCGCCTATTCTGCCACCACCTCCAATCAACCCACACCCGCTTGGCTCTTCGACAGTGGTGCCACTCACCATGTTACTCATGACCTCAATAACCTCTCTCTCCATTCCCCTTATGATGCACCGAAGAACTTCTCATTGGCGATGGCTCGAGTCTTCCAATTTCCAACATAGGTTCCACCTCTATTCTCACTTCTTCCTCTCCCCTTCTTCTTAATGATATTCTTCATGTCCCTCGTGTGTCTCGAACATGATATCTATATCTAAGTTGTGTCTTGATAATAATGCCTTTGTCACTTTCTCATCCAATTCCTTTGTTGTAAAGAAACTTCGCATGGAAACCATTCTTCTTCAAGGTAATCTTAACTCCGGCGTCTATGAATGGCTTCCCAAATCCCTTACGGTTCACGTCACAACGTCATCTTCCACAGTCAACTGGCATCATAGATTAGGGCATCCTTCTGTTTCGATTTTACGTACTATTAGTTCTTCTTTTGATTTAGGTATTCCTAGAGACTCAAATTGCATTGCAATGCTTGTGATTGTAAATAAAAGTCATAAATTACATTTTGATGAAAATTCTATTTCTTCCAATGGTCCTCTTGATTTGATTTATAGTGATGTTTGGACGTCTCCACTATTATCTTATGATGGTCACAAATATTATATTGTTTTCGTTGATCACTTCACTCGATACACTTGACTTTATCGTCTCAAACACAAGAATGATGCCACTCATATATTCACCAATTTCAAAAAGCTTGTGGAAATTTTTTAAATTGATCCATCATTACCATTTTTAGTGATAATGGTGGGGAGTATATTGATCTTCGTCCTCTTCTCACATCTTTTGGTATCAACCATCTCACATCTCCATACACACCTGAACACAATGGGATATCTGAACGCCGCCACCGCCACATTGTTGAAACGGGGCTATCTCTTCTAACCCATTCTCACATGCCTCGAAAATTTTGGACTCATGCCTTTGTCACCGCATGTTATCTCATTAATCGCATGCCAACTCCTACACTTCAACTTCAATCTCCGTTCTTCAAACTCTTTGGCAAAACACCAAACTACTCAAAGCTACGTAGTTTTGAATGTCTATGCTATCTATGACTCTGTCCATACACACACAACAAAATTGATCCAAAATCTTCCACTTGTGTCTTCATAGGCTACTCACCCACTCAAAGTGCATATTACTGCCTCGATCCTACCACTTTCAAAATATTTGTGTCTCGCCATGTCAAATTTGTTGAACATGTGTTTCCCTTCTCTACAATCTCCTCCCCACCCTCACAATCTTTTTCCTTGTCTGATTGGTGCAACACGACCCTCAACATACTTCCTCCATTGTCTACTACCTCGATAACCCCTCTCCCAACTACCTCGGCAGTCCCTCAACCACCTGCTACTGTCTCGGCAGCTTCTCCCACACCACCCTCACCTATAGCCCCAAACTCCCCTCCTTCCTCTACTGTTTCTGCACCTACTCAGTCCTCACCCGAACACTCTCATGTTCCCACATCCTCTCCCGACACCTCTCCATCTCCACATATTCATGAACCTATCACTCGCTCTCAGAATAATATTTTCAAACTCATTAATAAACTCAACTTGCATATCTCACTACCCTGCCCAAGTCTCACTACTAGAAACAGGGGCATTACCGACGGACTTTTACCGACGGAAAATTTTCATTTACCGACGGAAATTTAATTTAATTTACCGGGAATTAAAATTTTTAAAATTTCGTTTTGTCCGTCGGTAATTGATTAAGTTCCGTCGGTATATCCGTCGGTAAAATCGGCGGACATAGTCCGTCGGTATTACAGACGGACTATGTCCGTCGGTAACAAATCCATATATATAAACGCGTTTCTTCCCCATTTTTAATTACGTATCATTTTTATTACGATCGATCCTCCGTTCCATCCTCAGTTCGCGAACCCTAACGTCGCCAACGCCAAGCCGTCGCCGCCGAGCCTCGCCGTCGCCGGTAAGTCTTCTTCTCTCTCTCAATCGCTTTCTCTCTCTCACTCGATTTCTCTCTCTCACTTTCTCTCTCTCTCTCTCCAATTCGCCGCCAAGAAGAACACGCCGTCCACGCCTGCCGCCGCCGTTTCTTTCCATCGCCGTTGCCGTCGCCGGTACGTTATCTCTCTCTCTCGCTTTCTCTCTCAATCGTTCTCTCTCTCACTCGATTTATGCTGTAGTATATCCGTTTGCACGTAGAGGGCTGATTTTGTTACTTCAAACAATTTCATTTTTCTGTATCGACATACAAAAATAATTAAATGGTAAATTCGGTGACGTGGTTTTAACAACATTCTACTTGGTTCATTATTTGAGAAACTTAATATATTGACCACGTGGCTCGGATTAGGTGAATCACAGAGTAATCTATTAAGGTTTGAGAAAATATGAAATGACCTACAGATCTTGTGTGCATTGAGGTGGTTAGTAAAAGGAAAACTTAATTGTATTGATATTTGAGATAGTATTTACTCCCCCCGTCCCGCTAATATTCGCACTAATACTGTTTGCGCGGAAATTAAGGAATATGATATTTTTTGATTGGTATTTGTAAGAACCCTAATTTGTTTTTGATTTTAATGTTCATGATTATTGATTGGTATTTGTGTGAATTTTCAAATATTTGAATGTTTGATGCTTGATTGGTCCTCCGATTTAGGTTGTTTGCATTTTCTAACTAGTTTATCAAGCTGGGTTTTGGAAGTGGCTCTTCATTATACCTAATTGGTAGTTAATTAGGCTTTAAATAGATTGAGGTACAACTCTATTTAAAATATAAATAAGATGAGAGTCTTTTCACCCACGCCTATCAAAATTGCCTTCTTTGATCAAGGAAGACGGAGTAAACAAGTTCATTACCGTTTGAGTAAAGGATTTTCTCGTTTAATAAGAGTAAATAACTCTTATTAAACAGAAAATCCTTGACTCAAACGGCAATGAACTTGTTTGCTCGTCTTTCTTGGTCTAAGATGAGATTGGGTTTTGATAGTTGTGGATGAGAACGACTCTTATCTTGTTTATAAATGTTAATTTAATTCATCATTGTAAAATTTCAAATTTTACAATAAAGAATTAATATTTCAAATTATTCACAATATTAATAATTTAAAAAATATGATAGATGTGTGTGTTAATTAATTATTGTAAAATTATGCATTTTACGGTAATGAATAAAAATTAATGTTACGACGTGACGTTGTGACGGTTGAAACACAAAAGCTTAGAAACCCGTTTAAGAATCTTTAACTTATCATGTTGAGGTCAACATGTAGTCATCGATTCTTAAATTGTCCGTGTGGACAAAGTCTTGAAATGCACGATTATATGATTTGTAAATATCATCATTGTCTATTAAAATTGCTTGAATAGTCGATAGTTGAGATATTTCGGTTGCATTAATCCTATTGTTCTCGAGTGTATACTAGACATATATGGTTGATTACACACCGTCGATTCTAATCGATAGTGTTTGATTGACCTAGTCTACGTCGTGCACTTGGAGACCATGGGGTTATGCCGAAATTTCTTGATTTTCGATTATAAAGCAAGTAGACAAGGTGATATTTGCAATTCATACGTGTATTTCGGGATGGGATAGAAGCCAACCCAATTCTAAACCTAATGGACATGAATTGTCCTTTCATCATAGGAAATGATATACTTTACAACAAAGAATTAAATATTAATATTTAAAATATTAATAATTAAAAAAATGTTTAATAAGGTGTGCGATAGAAGCCAACCCCAATTCTAAACCTAAAGAAACATGTCTTGTTGCTTTTAAGTTTGTAATCCAAATTTAGGGAATTATAATGCGTTAATTACATCTAAACTGTTAATACATTATGAAATGCAGGAGTTAATTATGTCTGGAGAAGATCGTAGTTGGATGGATAATCGTAGTAATCCCGGTAGAAGGGGTGTCGAACTCAATTCTTAGAAGGTTTAGAACATTTTGTGGAGTTTGCTAGAGCGCATCCCGGTGCATGCGTGGTGATAAGATTAGGTGTTCTTGTAAAAAGTGTAAGAATAGAAAATATCTGAGTGTTGGATGGGTAAAGAAACATGTTTTAGAGTCAGGGTTTGTTGATGGTTACAAGGTATGGATAGCGCACGGGGAGCGTTATGTGGTTGAAACAAGTGTTCGCAATCATCCTATCGTATCAAGTGGTCCGCCAAGGGAACCCGAACATTTGATTGATGAAGAGGAGCCGTCTGTCGGTTTGGATGATATGGTTCGAAATGCGGCCGGCCCGAGTTTGATTGGAACCCTAATCCAACAGAGGCACCAAATCCCGTTGCAAAGAAGTTTATGGATTTAATGGACTCGCAAATGAGAAAATTCATCTGGTGCAAAGGCTACGGTGTTAGAGCAAGTGGCGAGCTTCTAAATATTAAGGCCGATACAAATATGAGCCAAAGCATACTTACGATCGTATAATGTCATGGGGACATCGGATGCTACCCGAAGAAAATAATATGGTTCACAATTTTTATGAGACGAAAAAGTTGGTGGGGCAGATCGGTCTTGGGTATGTTAAAATTGATGCTTGCAAGAATCGGTGCATGCTTTTTTATAAAGAAAATGAGGGCCTCGATACATGTTCAATATGTGGACTTAGTAGGTATAAGCCACAACGCCGTGGTAGTGCCAAGCACAAGAAAAACGTGCCTCGGGCGCAGTTACGTTATATGCCGCTAATTCCCAGGTTGCAACGAATTTATGCATTGAAAGAAAGCTCAGAAGCCATGCGTTGGCACAAAGAGTGTCCTCGTGAAGAGGGTGTGATGACTCATCCTTCTGGCGGTGAAGCATGGAAATATTTTGATGCCACTTACCCTGATTTTGCTGCGGATCCTAGAAACATAAGGTGGGGATATGTACAGATGGGTTTTCTCCATTTGGACCGTGAGGCAAAATCTTATTCATGTTGGCCTGTTATAGTCACAGTGTATAATCTTCCCCGTGGTTATGTATGACTGATCCTTATATGTATTTGAGTTTGTTCATTCCCGGCCCTTCGAATCCGTGCAAAAACATTGATGTGTATCTTCGACCTCGATGGATGAACTCAAACAGTGTGGAATGATGGTGTCCAGACATGGGATGCTTTCAAGTTGCAAAATTTTAACATGAGGGCTGCAGTGATGTGGACAATTAATGACTTTCCCGTTATGGTATGATGTCGGGATGGAGCACACATGGGAGATTGGCCTGTCCGTATTGTATGGAAAATACAGATGCATTCACACTTCAAAGATTACAAGAAGCAAGGTGTTGGTTTGATTGCCACGTACGATTTCTTCCTAGTGACCATCCATTTCGTAAACAGAGGAATGCTTTCACCAAAAATAGAGTTGAGCAACGGGGCCCCCTCCTCGTCCGAGTGGGGAGGATATTTTTTGAAAGGTGTGTCCGAGGTGTCCGATGTCGGGTGGGGAAAGATGTTTTCAAAGGATAGACCAGACGTATTTGGTAAAGACCATAACTGGATTAAAAAGAGTATATTTTGGGAGTTACCGTATTGGAAGACGAACTTGATAAGACATAACCTTGATGTCATGCATATTGAAAAATGTGTTTGACAATATTTTCAATACGGTGATGGGTTTTAAGACCTCAACGAAGGACACGGACAAGGGTCGGCTAGACCTTGAAGCGATTTGCAATCGTAAAGATCCGAACATTACTAAAGTTAATGGAAAAGATTTCAAACCAGTTGCTCCCTTTGTTCGTCGGGAGAGGATAAGCAACGTGTTCTGCAGTGGTTGAAAGATTTGAAACTTCCTGATGGGTATGCATCTAATATTGGCAACTGTGTGAATATGGAAGAAGGGACGGTATATGGGTTGAAAAGTCATGATTGTCACGTATTATTGGATAGGTTGCTACCCATTGCATTTAGAGACATTCTCCCTAATGAAATATGGGTTGCCCTAACAAATTGAGTGAATTCTTGAGCATTGACTTCCCGGCACTCTTCGTGTTGAGGATATGAAAAGACTCGAAGAGAGCATTGTGGTGACAATATGCAAGCTTGAAAAGATATTCCCGCCATCTTTCTTTGATTCAATGGAGCATTTACCAATTCACCTAGCTTATGAAGCTAGAGTTGGAGGACCTGTTCAGTATAGATGGATGTATCCATTTGAACGATTTTGGGGAGTTTGAAAAAGAAAATGAGCAATAGAGCAAAAGTTGAGGCATCTATGTCTGAATCGGTGATTGTCGATGAAATTGTGTCGTTTGTTTCAACATATTTTCACCCGGACATTGAGACAAGGTTCAATAAAGTGGGACGCAATTATGATGGGGAGTCACCGATCCCGATGCAAAAACTTCAGTTTTTTCTTCTCCCGGTCGATTCCTTGGCAATAGAAAGTGCACGCGCATGCTAAGCAAAAAAGAATTAGATGCGGCTAAACTCTATATTCTCCTTAACTCGTGCCGAGGTCGAGGACTACTTGAAGTAAGCATTCTTCATTTGTCACTAAGTAATGTTAATCCTAATAACTTTAAGACGAACTAAGCAACTTTATGTTCTCCTTGAATGCGGTATGTTCGAAGAACAGTGGAGACATTGCGCTGAATTGATTTCAATAAGGACGGACAACGAATTTCCCTCCTGGTTTAATAATTATGTAAATGCCAATTCATTAATTCAATGTCTTTAATAGAATTTGAAGTATGAGTTTTTTATTATCTATGTGTTTTTATTTAGCTTTTGAACAACCTTGGAGATGCAAAGGCTGCGAGATTACAAGCATTAGCACACGGTCCGTCCTTAAGAGTGAATGTATATAAGGGATATTTTGTCAATGGCTACGTATTCCACACCGAAGAATATGGCCAAACGAAATCAACTTGGAATAGCGGGGTCAATCTCAAGGGAAATCTCGATTATTATGGCGTATTGAAAGAAGTTATTGAATTGGAGTACTTGCTTGGAAATTACGTAGTTCTTTTCAATTGTGAGTGGCGGACGCCGAGCGAGGCATTAATAAACATGGCACTTTTGATCTCGTTGACTTAAAGCATTCTTCTAGGCATAATGGTGATGATGTGTTCATTCTTGCATCTCAAGCACAACAGTGTATATGACCCCCTACCCCGTCGACGAAGAGAGTCTAGCGGATGGTGGGCCGTATGGAAAACCAAAGCAAGAAGCACTTTTGATATACCATTGCGTGCAAAAACGTCTACTTCAAATATTGATTCATCATTACATGATTGTTATCAGGAAGAGGAAATGCCTATACCTCCGATTATTGACTTGAATGATAATGTCGAGGAGGATGAAGCATTAATGGCCGAAAACACCCGTCCACTAGGGGAGGAAGTCACTTTCAATGAAATCGATGATGACAATGTGGAGGATGAGGAAGGAGAAGGGTATATATCTGGGTCCGATGATGAAGATGAGGAAGAAGACGACGACGAGGAAACTAGTGAAGAAGAAATTGAATTTTGTAGTGATAGTGATCAAGATTGTAGTGAATGAATCAGTTTAGTTTTAATTCAGATAATGTTTTGTATATAATGTTTTGTACATTTTATATCACTTATCACTGTAATAATAATAATAATAATAATAATGGACATAAATATAATAATAATAAATAAATAATAAAATAATCAATAAAAATAAAAATAAAAATATACATATATGTATATATATAAATATCATTATTGTCTATTAAAATTGCTTGAATAGTCGATAGTTGAGATATTTCGGTTGCATTAATCCTATTGTTCTCTGAGTGTATACTAGACATATATGGTTGATTACACTGTCGATTATAATCGATAGTGTTTGATTGACCTAGTCTACGTCGTGCACTTGGAGACCATGGGGTTATGCTGTCAAAATTTCTTGATTTTCGATTATAAAGCAAGTAGACAAAGTGATATTTGCAATTCATGCGTGTATTTCGGGATGGGATAGAAGCCAACCCCACTACTATCACGTACAACCACTACCATGGGGTTATGCTGGAGTGGAAAATCTCAAGTTTCTTGCACAAGCGTTAGGCCCAAAGATTGAAACTTTGATTAATTATTATAATAATAAATCTACTTTCAAAGTTTCAATCTTTGGGCCAAATGCTTGTGCAAACTTGATATTTTCCACTCCAGCTCATTATAAATGTAAACCCTCTCTCTCTCTATTTTAAAGAAAAACAACAATATTATTTCAAATTCAAGCAGTCCAAGTGAACTCCATTATTTTGCTTCTTTTTGTTTTTAGTAAAACAACCTTATCTGAAACCACTGGTCCATGTGAACTCCATTATTTACTGTTTTCATATTGTCATTTCTATTTTAAAGCTGCAAGAAGTGCAATGCGACAGACACCAAGTCCACACTGTTACCCACGTTTTGTTTACTTGGTTACTCTTTACATGCTATGTAATATTTAAATTTTGTTCTACTTGATAATATTTTCTGTCTACATATATAATATACTAGTTTAGATATGTCGGGTCGAGGTGGCAATCGTTCAAAGAGAGGGAAGGTTGCGGGTTTTGTCCATCGTCTTGTTTCACCAAGGACGGGAGGGAGGATCTACTTACGGTTACGGGACGTAGTGAACCATCCGAGCGGGTTAATTTGGACGCAATTATTAATGAGGAAGGAAAAATGGAAATATCTATCTCTCCCAGTGGCCAGTAAGTATCATTTAATTGTAAATGTCATATATATAATGTTTACATTTTATTATTGTCTTTTTATTTGTATATATATTGATATATTGTTTTTTAATTAATATCTTGATAGGTTTATACATGCATGGTGGTGGTAGCGGTAGCAAAGAAGGTGGCGGCCTTCGTGGTTGTTAAACATGAATTTTCATTGACATGTAATTAAACAAACAAACATATGTAGTTTCTTTTTCCCTTTCCCTTTTTCCCCGGCCTTTCCCCGGCCGTTTCCCCTTCCCTTTTCCCCTTTCCCCGGCCGTTTCCCCTTTCCCCTTTCCCCGGCCGTTTCCCCTTTCCCCGGCCGTTTCCCCTTTCCCCTTTCCCCGGCGGTTTCCCCTTTCCCCTTCCCCTGTCGCTTGATTTGGACAAACATATGTATTTTATTTGATGTACAAGCGAAACAGGTTGTTTGTGTGTGTTTGTAGTTTGTAATTGGGTTGTTTGTGTGTGTTTGTAGTTTGTAGTTTGTAGTTGTTTAAAACAGGTTGTTTGAACAGGTTTACAGCCTTTTACAGGTGGTTTAATAATAAAACAAATTTTTTTTTAAAAAATCTGGCCAGATTACCGACGGAAATTTCCGTCGGTAAACTAATACAAAAAATAAATAATTCAATTTTTCCGGCGGAAATATCCGTCGGAAAATAAAAAATAAAAAAATAATACTCAAAATACCGACGGACATATCCGTCGTCAGTGGTTTATATTCCGACGGACGCATCCGACGGTAAATTTTTTGATTTCCGACGGTTATAACCGTCGGTAATGATTTTATTTCCGACGGATATTTCCATCGGTAACCTCCGGTATTGCTCCGGTTAACCGGCCGGCGTAACTCATTTCCGACGGACGTTTTTCGGCGGAATTTTTTATTTTCCGGCGGATAATCCGACGGAAATACCGGCGGAATTTGTCCGTCGGTATTACCAACCAATTATTTCCGACGGAATCCGACGGACTATTTCCGTCGGTAATATCCATTTAGCGACGGATTTGTAGAAATACCGACGGAAATTTCCGTCGGTAAACGGCCTTTTTCTAGTAGTGTCTTGAGCCCAACACCTACACCCAAGCTTTGAAATAACCTGTATGGCGAGAAGCCATGGAAAAGGAATACAGCGCTCTTATGAATAACCACAATTGGGATCTTGTTCCCCCTACCTCGTCTCAGAATTTAATTGGGTGTAAATGGATCTTTCGCACCAAATATAACCCCGATGGGACAATTGATAGGCATAAGGCTCGTCTAGTAACCAAGGGATTTCATCAACGACCGGGCATAGACTACTCTGAAGCTTTTAGCCCTGTTGTAAAACCAACTACAATTCGCACAATTCTCTCCTTAGCAGTTACAAACAAGTGGCTCATTCGACAGGTTGACATCAACAATGCATTCTTACAGGGTACTCTCAATGAAGATGTATTTATGGCTCAACCATCTGGTTTTGTAAGTACTTCTCATCCGTCCCATGTTTGCAAATTGTGTCAAGCACTTTACGGTCTCAAGCAAGCCCCTCGGGCATGGTACAATGAACTTAAGCACTATCTTTTATCTCTTGGCTTCAAAAACAGTGTTTTTGATGCCTCCTTATTTTCACTTCGTTCCACCCATGGTACTATTCTTTTACTTGTGTATGCCGATGATATTATAATTACAGGGTCCATTTCATCACTGCTCGTCAACTTCATCTCTACTTTTTCCGCTTGATTTTCACTCAAGGATCTTGGTAATTTATCTCATTTTCTTGGGGTGGAAGTTTTGCCTCATCCTCATGGATTATTTCTCAGTCAACATAAGTATGTCCAAGATCTCTTGGCTCATACCAAGATGATGGATGCCAAAGTTGTATCAACACCCATAACACCGGATTTCAAGCTTTCTGTTAACGAAGGGACACCAATCTCTAATGCTACTGAATACTGAAACATTGTGGGTACTCTTCAATATCTTTCTCTTACGCGAGTTGATGTCTCGTTTGCTGTTAATAGACTATCACAGTTCATGCAAAACCCTACTGATCTTCATTGGGCCGCCTTGAAAAGAGTTCTCCGTTACTTAGTGGGTATAAGCTCCTATGGTCTACTTCTTCGCTCCAAGTCTCCCTCTACACTCCATGCCTTTACTGATGCGGATTGGCTGGGGACAGTGACAATTACATCTCCACTACAGGATATTTGGTATACCATGGTTCGAACTTGCTTTCATGGAGCTCTCGTAAGCAGAAAACTCTAGCTCAATCCACTACTGAGGTCGAGTATAGAGCAGTTGCCTCGGCAACGGCAGAAGTCTTATGGCTTCAAAATTTACTTAGTGAACTTCATGTTGTGTTATCATCATCTCCTGTTATTTATTGCGACAATCTAGGGGCTACTTATGTGGCTGCCAATCCTAAATTTCATTCAAGGATGAAGCACTTAGCACTTGATTATCACTTTGTTCGTGAACAAGTTCAAGCTCAACAATTACGGGTTTCTCATATTTCAGGGGGTGATCAATTGGCGGATGCTTTGACAAAACCGCTTGCTCGAGCTCGTTATCAAGATATTATGTCCAAGATTGGTCTTTCCCTTCGACCATCCATCTTGTGGGGGCATGTTAACGATACTTCCTCACAAACTTTTTCTTCTACATAGATTGCATTACAAGTTATTGTTTCCTAAACCAACTCTAGTCATTGTTTCCTAAACCAACTCTAGCTATAATTCCTAGATTTAGTCTTTGATTTCCTAATACTTCAGCAATCCTTCAACAAGTCTGTTTTAGAATTCTTGTCATATTAGAGTCCTTGTTATTACCTTATTTACTTCCTTTTGTTATGTATAATTAGGATCCTTACAATATCAATGAAATTACGATATCTTCTTCAATATTTATCAAAGCTTAAACGTATAATTCAACCTTCTTGATCTTATATACTCCCTCCGTCGAAAATGATCTTTTTAATTTTTTTACAGTTACGATAAATGAACTTTAGCAATAATCATAAATTAATTTAATTATACTAATATAAATCTAATGTGTGTAACTAATAAATCATCAATAATATTATCAATAATAAGTTTTACATTTTCATTAAAATAATTAAATCAAAATACTCAAAATTCATTCATAATAATGATAAAAATGTGAGAAAGTAATTTTGGAACAAAGGGAGTATATCTTAATATTTAAATAATTTCTATTAAATTCATCATTAATTAAAATGAATTTTATTTATTACTTTATTACTCTCTCATTTTTCCTTGGTTGATCCCATTCTCTCTCTCTCTCTCTCTCTCTCTCTCTCTCTCTCTCTTCTTTTTTGATTGGCAATCAAGAAAATTCAATAATTTTAATATTACAATTTTAAAAATAAGATTATCTTTTTTAGAAAACCAAAAATAGCAAATAAATGGAGGGAGTATTACAAATTCTTGATTTGATCACCTACAAAAACTTTGAAACCAACTATGACAAGGCCTCATAAAAAGAGGATTTTCCATCAAGAATTTTGAAAAGAGCTAGGGAACAAAATAAAATTATAAAATGTTGATCACAAAAATAAATTGACGATATTTTATAGGTTGCATTGATAGTTAACCCGTTATACTCTAATTAAAAACATTAATAAAATTATTACACCTAAAATTTTGTAAGCAAATTTTTATAACTATTTTGTGTTACTAATATTATTCATTTGAAAAAGTAGATTTGGAATTTTGTTTGATGCAAGGAATCAACCATTTAATTACAAAACTTAGGCCAATACAATATGATATACTCCCTCCTCCCAACAATTGCTTCCTATTTTTTGTCAAGCACGCAAATTAAGAAAATGAGAGGGAAGAAAAAATATTGTGAGTGTAATTTGAAAATAGGAGAGAGAATGAGTGGAGAGAATAATAAATTATAATGGTGTTGTGAGTATTAAAATAATGTAGGAGAGAGAATGAGTGGAGGAAAGAATATTAAAGATTTCTTTGCCAAAAAAGGAAAATGAAAGCTATTAACGGGACATCCAAAATGACAAAATGGGAAGCTACTATTGGGACGGAGGGAGTATATCCTTGCTTTTTAACTATTTAAGACTTTGATTTCAAAATAAAAATAAATATTTAAGTCATAAAAAAAACTGATTTGTGTATTGGAGATTGGCATAGCAATCCCCTCATTATAAGACATTTTCACCAATAATAGTAATTTGAAATAGACTTTGCATTCTAGTAAAATAAAATAAAGTGTACAAGAGGTTTCTGAATAAGTCCTTTTTACCGAAACTCTCAAATATTGATAGCTAAGTGCGCAAATTCTAAATTAGAAAATATTACTAGTGCAATTTTACTATTGAACATGCAATATTCAAATATTAACAAGTTAAATGTGACATTTATTATAAGACGTGGATAATAAATATCCCCATTCCATTCTGTAACATGTACAAAGTAACTCAAAAATTGTCATGTATTTTCTGTTGAGAGTTTTTGATTTGCAACAATGTAACTAGTCAATATTGCTTACCCAAACCAAACTTTAGAAGCATAATTTCACGCCCCAACCCAAATAATTATTAAAGTGTTGATTTAGGACGTAAGTTCGAGGTGCTATTATATACTCCATTCGTCCCGTCCCGTCTTGTCTTATTTGAAAAGTCTTATTTGAAAAGGCACAAAAAAATTAGTATTTCACAAAAATTAAAAAGACTGTATATTGTAGTAAATATTGTGAGTATGAAAAATAAATAAGAGAGAAAAAGTGGGGTAAAAATAATAATTAGATAGTTATTGTGAGTATTAAATAAAAAGGTATTTTAAATTTCCTCAACTTTATTATTGATATTTATGAAATTTAAAAAAAAAAAAACTAAAATTAAAATCGCTACTTGAAGAAGCGATTTCAATCAAAGTAGTTCCACCTCAAATTGCAAAACAATCGTTTTCATACGAAAAATTATGTCTCGATAAAGAAAATTAAGAGAGTTTTACGGACTCAAAATAAATATTTTGGAAAAAAAATCTACTTATTTAAAAAAAAAATTCTTCATTTCAAAAATGAATATTATTTTTGTCACAAAATAAATAACTAAAAAACAATACTACTCTTTATGTCCAAAAAAATGAATATTATTTTATTTTTCCCAATGAATATTTTAAAAAAGAATACTACTTTATTAGCCTCAAAATTATTGTTAAAGCCTTCATCCCAAAATAAATAATATTTTATTATCATTTTAGGACAAAGAAATTTTTATCGAGAACATATATTTTGGGCAAAGGAAGTAGTATTCATTTGAAGAAAAAAAAGCAGTATTGTTTTTTCAGTTATTCATTTTTGGAAGAAACTAATATTTATTTTTTAAATGATGGAATTTTTTTTTTAAAGAAGTAGAATTTTTTTCATAATATTTATTTTGAGACAAAAATAATAATACTCCTTAATTTCATCAAGACATAATTCTATAATTCTCGTATCAAAATAATTATTTTGTAATTTGAGGTGACACGGGAAAATATTCTTTTTAAATGAAGGAATGTACCTATTTGACTGAAATCGCTACTTCATTCAAAGTAGAGATTTTTTTTTTTTAATTTTCATTTATAAACATCGTAATAAAATTGAAGAAATTTAATTTCACTACTTGCAGTAGCGAGTTTGAGCGAGAAAAATATAAACTCACTACATTTCTACATTTAGTAGTGAGTTTTGAAAAAATGGTTATTTTGTAAAATAATTTGAAAGAGTTATGATACACAATAGAGTTATGATACACAATAGAGAGTCACAAATAATGTTAAAGAGAGGGCAAGGGGGCCTAGGAGATGCCATGAGAGGCACTCCTACGACCTTAGTCATGACCGAGATGTATATTGTTGATAGAGGAGAGGAGATATATATGAGTATTGTTCATGAACAGTAGTCATGCTTAGATATTAGTGATTGCATGTGCAAAGTTGTGATAACCATCATATACTCCCTCCGTCCCGCTACAGCCTGCACACTTTTCTTATTGGGCGTTTCATTATAAATTGCACACTTCCTAAAATGGCAAAGAATCTTTACTATTCCACCCACTAATTCTCTCTCCTACTTTACTTTTATACTCACAACACCAATCAAATCACTATTTCCTATCCCACTTTCTCTCTCCAACCTCACTTTTCATACTCATAACATTTTCTCCACTAACTTTTTTCTTAATTCCCGTGCAAATAGTAAGTGTGCGAATTCTACCAGGACGGAGGGAGTATTCATTATAGTGGACATCCTAGCTTGGCATCGCCCCCAGATGTAGCCATATGTTGGTGAATTGGATTACCAAATCTATGTGTTATTTCTTTCATATTACTACATGTTGATTATTCTTCCCATGTTAGGAATGCTAGTATGGTCTAGGCGGATATGTAATCCCCCCAAATCCCCAACAACTGTTATCAGAGCTCCGATTGGAGATTCGAGGGATGCCTAGATTTGATTGAAACAGAGGCAGCAGAAAATCAAGATACAATTGCACAGATTCGGAAGACTCTGATGCATAGATGCATGCGGAAGCATATTCATATAGTTCAGATTGCAGGAATTCATGGTAAGGAGGTTGCGAAAATTCAGTCAAGATCGTGGCATAGACTCAAGGTGTTTGTGGAATTGTGGGACAGTCAACTTGGGTTGGAGAAAGATCGCAAAGAGACAAGTTTTCTTAGTGCGAATTTGGGTGATGGAGTGGAAGATATGAAATAAGAAGAGATGGAGATCGCAGTTGCATTAATCTTAGAAAGAGCAGTTAGATATTTCATGGGTGTTAAATTCAGATTCTCAAGGCGATTTTGAAAGAGAAAATCGGTGAAAGGAGAGGAGACATGTGAGTCATGCCACAAAAGAGACTGTTTTGCAATAGCATGAAGAGAGTGGTATAGGTCGGTTGACTGTGTAAGAAGAGGATGACTTATTGCAGAACGACGGAGCAGCAATTGGTAGCAAGCTCTATGAGAGAGGGGAGGGTGTTGTGCACTACCTTCAACAACATCAAAAAGTGAAGAATATCAAATCATATCCCACTGATATCGCATCATATCCCACTGATATCGCACACATATCTTTTTGTTATTTTGTATTAATCACCTTACCTTTTAGACACTGTATTAGGTTAGGAAACTTCCATCCCTAGACGTGTATATATATTTGGCATCTGTAACATAATTTCAATCAATATAAAAACATAATGTTTTCTTCTCTGTTCTCTTTTGTTAAATTTATCATGGTATCAGAGCTGGTTTTTTGATCCAGAAAAGCTTCCGCAATTATTTTTTCTTTCATCTCACTGAAACCCTAAACCATGTCCAACGAACAGCCCAAATATGGTGAAGAAACCAAGGTTGAAGGTGGCGTGGTAGGGGGAGCTAAGGTGGACGTAATGTCGCCCTACTTCATCTCGTCTTCAGATAATCCAAACACCATGTTTGTGAGTGATCTTCTGAACGACGGGAACTATGCAGATTGGGTTGATGAGATGGGCAATGCCCTTTATGCTAAAAATAAGATTGGATTTGTGGATGGTTCAATTCCAAATCCAGGAGAAGGTACTGCAGAATTTTGCCAATGGAAGAGATGCAATGCAATGGTGAAAGGTTGGTTGCACACCTCCATGGAAAAGGAGATTCGTAGCAGTGTGAAGCACGCAAAGACTGCAGAAGCAATCTGGCAGGATTTACGTGAAATATTTGGGTCACAAAGTGCACCTAGAGCCTATGAGTTGAAAAGAGAAATAACTCTCGCTAGGCAAGAAAAATTATCCATATCTTCATATTACACCAAACTGAAGGGCCTTTGGGACGAGATCAGTTCAATATCTCCTATCCCATCGTGCAAGTGTGATGGTTGCACATGCGATGTATCCAAGCAACTGACTGAGATGAAGGAAAAGGAGAAGTTGTATGAGTTTCTAATTGGGCTAAATGAGAGTTTTGGGACCATTAAAACTCAGATTTTGGGAACAAAGCCAACCGTGTCTTTAGGTGTTGCGTATCACTTGGTGTCCGAGCATGAAAAGCAGAGGCAGATCACTATGGCTGGAAGGGTTACAGTTGAGGCAGCAGCCTTTCAAGCCCAAGGAGCAAATAGGCCAAACAAGGAGGACAAGAAAGAGGGAACGCAGGACAAACCGAAGTGTACCCATTGTGGCAAGTACTACCACACGGTGGATAAGTGCTATGAGCTCATTGGTTATCCTTCTGACAAGAAGAAAGGAGGAGGCAGCAGTAAGGATAATTGGTCGAACAACAGGTGGTCGAATAACGGCGAAGCAACAAATCTCGCAAATTTGACAACCAATGACGCATCCTATACCAGCCTATCCGCAAAGCAAATTACGCCAAGCCGGGCCGAGTATTTCAAAGAACCGTAATAATGGTGAGCACGATGTGACGCATGCTACCGCAAATATGGCGGGTAAGATTGAAAATATGTCCTGGATAATTGATTACGGTGCCGGCGAACACATCACTTGTGATGACAGTCGTCTACACAACTGTCGTAACACCAAGAACTCCATGCCAGTCAGAATTCCCAATGGCGATACCATACCTGTAAAGGGTGTAGGAAGTGCAGCTTTACCCAATGGGTTGAAAATCGATCATGTTTTAAATATTCCGGATTTTAAATGCAATTTACTTTCTGTTAGTAAATTAACGAAAGATTTAAATTGTTCGCTAATTTTCTATCCGGATTTTTGTGCTATGCAGGACTTAACTTCGAGGAACCTGATTAGAATGGGTAGGCGACGTGATGGTCTATACTACTTAGAGCCGATCAAAGGTGGAAGAGTAGCGTTGACAACAGTTGTTAGTTCCGACACTTGGCATCGAAGGTTGGGTCATGCAGCTTCTTCCAAATCTGATTACTTTAGTAGTGTTTGTGGTCATGAAGACAAAGGGGATAAGCATTGTGATTCTTGTTTTAGAGCTAAGTTAACTAGACTTCCTTTTTATTTAAGCACTATTCAGACTACTTCTTGTTTTGATCTCATTCATTGCGACATTTGGGGTGCTTATAAAACATCCTCTCTTTCTGGTGTACGATATTTTTTGTCTATTGTTGATGATTTTAGTCGTGGTATTTGGGTGTTTTTAATGAAGTATACGTCTGATGTTTATCATTACTTGACCCTATTATGTAACATGATTCACACCCAATTTGGCATACAAGTTAAAAGGGGTTCGTAGTGATAATGGTTTTGAATTTCAATCGCAACGAATGTTAGAATATTTTCATGTGCATGGCATGCTTCTTGAGACCTCATGTACGGACACACCTTAACAAAATGGGGTGGTGGAACGTAAACATAGGCACATTTTGGAAGTTGCTAGAGCTCTACGTTTTGAAGCGGGTTTGTGTTAGTACCCGGCCCGAAAAAAAGCATTTTTAATGTCTGGCCCGATTTAATTAATGAGAAACCCTAATAATCCCTCAAACCCTTCATCCGTACCTGCGCCGTCATTGTTGGCGTGAAAGGTACGCCAGATCGAAGTACCGATCGGCCCTTTACCCGTGGTATGGCCGATCGACCCTTTTTTATAGTGCCGATCGACCCTTCAGTTGGCCCAGCCCAGATACCGAAGCACTATAAATAAGTGTGCCCGGCTCCCCATACATAACACACAATTTACTCGGGAGAAACGAGATTACTCTTGTTTTACCCACAGTTTTTCTTACTCTCTTCGAATTGCCCTAGATTCGACTCCAAAGTCTTGCTACAATTGGTAAGACTCTTTTTAATATTTTTGTTTCCTATTATTATTGTCTTATTATATTTGCATGCTTATTATATTTTAATTGTTCCTTTATGCTAGATTTAGGACTGTTTTAATATATTTAAATATGCAATAGCCGAGGATGATCTAAGGTTTCGCCCAAAGAAACCCAATGGATCTAGGAACTATTTCTTACCTTCCACCTTAGTTATAATTGTCCCATGATCAACAATCCCCCAAGGATGAACGTTGATTAGTGCACCTTCCGAGGGCCTAACTCAAAGGTTCTAGGGTGTGATCATCAATTAATTCTTTCTCTCCCCTCCTCCTTATGCATGATCCCGTTTCTTCTATCTATTCCTGTAAACACCGCACACAACCAACACCCCACATGCTAGAAAGACCGATCCGTCGGGCAATAGGAGTGATAGCGTTTCTTCTTCTGTTGTAACTTGACCCCCGAACCCAATTAACTGTTTAGCCTTTTTTCAAAGCTTTGGGCTATATCAAAGTGGCGTGGCGACTCTCAAAATTAAACTAATATTTTAATATGGTTTAAAGCGAGTGTCACTAAATGAATATCCCATTTCGATCCGACTTTATATAATTAATTATTTCAAACCTCCGAATGCGCGTTGCATCGGGACGGGGTATTCACAGTGGCGACTCCGCTGGGGAAAGTTTTGAAATTATTTCAAACTAAGTGGGTCAGACTTTCGTTTTCTTGTATGGTGTTGTATTTTACTTCCTTTTTCTTTTTCTCCTATTCTTAACTGCTGCATTGCATGCATGCATCTCATAAAAAAAAATCTTTCTCTTTTTTCCTTAAAAAAGAATTAGACTTTTTACCTCACACTACCACTAGAGTCCGTGTCACACTGCACAGCTACCCCTTAACCCTTCGGAGAAGCCAAAGTGCGGGAAGTGTGGTGATCATGTTGCCTCCCTTCCGAGTCTCACTTGGCCATCCACTCATCAGTGCGCTTCGGCTGCACGGTGGGAGCCTGAAATCTAACCCTTGTGTCACCCACTTTGCTAAGAATACACTCCTTGTGACCGGTTGGTTTGACTAGCTTTTTCATGTAGACAATTAATAAGGTCTTTATGTTGAGTCACTACGAATCAGTGATAAGTCAAGATCTATAGAGAGAAAAGAGCACAAAAAATTTGATTTCCTTTTAAAGGATGTGCCATGTAAGGTCGAGTGCTTGTTAAAAGATCTTGTCTTATCATAGGTCTGTAGTACTTCCCATAAATATCATCTTAAATGTCTATGTGAGACGATTAGTCGTTAGGATCCACCACTTTAGGACCTTTAGTTAGTTGCGAAAAAGGGGTATCCCTTCCAACCAAGAGTAGGTTCTATAAAATAGAGGGCTTTTTTGTAAATAAAGTGCTTAACTATCCCTCATTTCTAGGACCCTTCGAGGTCCGCTAGGACCCTTCGAGGTCCGCTCTTCATTTCTAGGACCCTCCGAGGTCCGCTCCTCATTTCTAGGACCCTCCGAGGTCCGCTCCTCATTTCTAGGACCCTCCGAGGTCCGCTCCTCATTTCTAGGACCCTCCGAGGTCCGCTCCTCATTTCTAGGACCCTCCGAGGTCCGCTCTTCATTTCTAGGACCCTTCGAGGTCCGCTCCTCATTTCTAGGACCCTCCGAGGTCCACTCCTTATTTCTAGGACCCTCCGAGGTCCACTCCTCATTTCTAGGACCCTCCGAGGTCCACTCTCCATTTCTAGGACCCTCCGAGGTCCGCTCTTTACTTCTTGGACCCTTCAAGGTCCACACCCTCTACTGCGGACCGCTCTAGGATCAGTCTCTCTATCTTGGACCGTTCAAGGTCCACTCTTTGACCCTTCGTGGTACTCTTCCTATACTATGTCCACTCTACCAATCTTGGACCATTCAAGGTCCACTCCTCATATCTTGGGCCGTTCAAGGTCCGCTCCTCATATCTTGGACCGTTCAAGGTCCGCTCTTCTTCTCTTGGACCCTTCAAGGTCCGCTCCTCTTCTCTTCAAGGTTCACTCCTCTTCTCTTGGACCCTTTAAAGTCCACTCCTCTTCTCTTGGACCCTTTAAGGTCCACTCCTCATCTCTTGGACCCTTCAAGGTCCACACTCCTCATATCTTGGACCGTCCAAGGTCCGCTCTTCTTCTCTTGGACCCTTCAAGGTCCACTCCTCAATTTAGGACCCTTCGAGGTCCACTCTCTCTATCTAGGACCATTAAAGGTCCACCCTTCCACCTGAGACTCTTCGAGGTCCACCCTCGTCTCGTGGACCATCCATGGTCCACTCCCCTACCTTAGACCCCCATGGTCTACAAGTTAGGACCCTTCAAAGTTCTACCTCTCATCTCTTGAACCTTGCAGAGTCTGCTCCCTTAGCCTTAAAACCATCCATAGTTTAGATCCTTTATCTCTAGCACCCTTCAGCCAAAGACCAACCAAGGACAATCCTCACCCAAGACCGAATTAACTCACCTAGATCACCCTCATTTGACCAAGGATCGAGTCATCTTCCTCTCCCTTTTTCACCAAACGGACTCTTTTACATTCATCCTCTCTCTTTCTCTAAACTTAACCCTGGTTGTATCATCAATCGGGGCCCCCTCGAACTACGGTGACCTGAGACTCATACCTTAAATGGTAAGGGTTACGTAGGCAACTTCAGCCCGGTCAAACTCTCAAATTGTGGAGATCAACTATTTTCTCGGAGATGCCTTAAGATTAATTGTGAGTCTAATTCAACTCATTGGTTTGACTCTGCCGTATGTTCTTACAAAATTCTGCATCATGCCTATGGAGAAAAGCATTGGAGCCCTTAAAGAAGTCTCAGACATGAGGTTGGGAGTGATCAACCTCCTCAAAGACATGCATGAAATTGAGCAATACCATTTGTCTTGCATTCACGAGTGCTTGAGAAGAGATCCTCCTCCTGTGCAATTCCAGAGTCCCTATCATCCACATGCTTATGGTCCCACTTATGGTCCAACACATCAGAATGTCTCATTCAGGATGCCTGCTGTGGCCACCAACCAACGAAAGGCACCAATACCCGATAAGGAGATCAACAAGGAACATTTTGATGACTTAGGAATGCCTGTGGGTGAGTTCTTCGACATTTTGGTGGAAAAGAGTTTGATCAAGCCGCTCGAGAATTACAAGCCTATTAACCCGAGATCTAACTTGGATACATCCAAGTTTTGCAGATACCACAAGTACATTGGGCATACCACTGACAACTGTAAGCGGCTGAAACGCTTGATTCAAAATTTGATCAACCAAGGCCTCATTAATGAAGAAGCCCTCGTACTTCAAGGAAGGATTTAGATTCATTCAGTCTTGTAGGTTCTAGTGTGTCTTTCTTACTTCCACTTTGGGCATTGATATGCAATGTCCACTTTAGATTAGTTGCTTCAATAATAAAAGAGTCTTTCTTTCTTTTCTCTCTAGACTTGAGACATAATCTCGCATTACTTTCAAGAAGAATTGTTTTATTTATAATTATCACTTGATTGCTAATCTCACTGATTAACCCACCGGCTAATAAAGTAAACAATGAATGAATGCTTTGATTGGAGTAAACAACTCACCGTCCCTTCCTTATATACACCATCTCTATACATCTCTCTCTCATACACTCTTCCCATACTCCACCATATACTTTCCATACACTATCGCCAGACCCTCTCCTTGTACACTCCCCCTATGCTCCCTTGAGCCTACACTTCCCCAAATACACTCTCCCCCACTTGAACTCCTTTCCATATGGTCAAGACAAACACAAAGACCGTTGTTGCTCATCATCAGAAAATAGCTGCTCACGCCACTGCAATTTAAAGAAGATGCAAGGAGTTGTTCCTATCCTTCACAAGTGCTGCATGAATATCAACTTGGGGCTCACCAACCCCCAAATCTCGCGTCTCCTCTGATTTTCCATTCGATCGATAAGCTTTCATTGAATATGCTCACATATCTTTCTTATGGTCCGAATATATTCTGCCTTACTTAATAAGTCGGTTAAATGAGTTTGCATTTATTTTAAATACTCTTTTGAGAATGCTATCCAATAGCGATTGAAGCTTAAAACTCTCACCATAGGAAGCCATAACCTTATCCTCACTAAATAATACCCTTTCATTTCAAGATCGACAAGTTTTGAAACCCCAAGAAAGAAGCCCATACTAGGGGCTCCCTTTATTCACAAAGGAAGTAATCACCTCCAAGCTCAAGAAAGGCGGAATGCAGAAGAAACTCAGACAAGGGGCTCCCTCGACTCACAAAAGAAGGAACCACCTCCAAAGCTCAAGAGGGAAAAGAAAAAAAAAACATCCTAAAGTCATACACTAGGGGCTATCGCGAGCAAACAAATCCGAAGGCTTTTCTCGAGAAGAGTGTCAAAAAAAAAAAACAACCTCCATCACTCCGAAGTGAACCTCCCATCTCAAAGGTTGTGAAAATGAGACGTCGAGTGAAGATCCTATCATGATCAAGTTACCTGCTGAAATCACAACAAACTCGCAAGAAGAAGAAACAAAAATTCCCTCTTGGACAAATCCCGTAAACCAATTCCAAAGTCCATCCTCTCACTTTTAGAGGATTCCATCACCACCCTTGACCTTGCCAAAATCAAAGTTAACCTCACTCTTAGAGGTCCTGAAGAGGCAACAACAAGAAAATCCCTTCACCTTAGAAATCCCAAACACTCAGCAAAAGGCCCAGCCGACCTCTCACTTTAAGAGGTCATGTTAATCATCACCTAAGGATCGATCGCAATCCAAAGCCCAGCTACAACCGCTACCGGATGGCATTCTCAAAAGATTATTTAAAAGAAATGCATATTCAGATTATTGAGTCACTTGTTATCCCACGTGAGCATATTACATATTCTCTCAAAAGTTTGGGAACTCGTCCTATTCTTGAAATTCGTTCATTCGACTCCTCAAACACTGTCTGCAAAAGTCTCACTGGGGCTTCGCATCCGTGCCTCTCAGCGGCACTCCGGTAAAAGCAAGGAGACACGCGCCAGGAACTACTCCCCTCGGCTTGCGAGAACAAAGGAACAAAGAATCTTCACTTGAAGGAATGAAAAAATCTTTGGGTTATAATCAGTCAATTCCCACCTTTTCTTCCACCCCAATCTTTTTTCTATTTTTCATTCTTTCCCATGAAGGAGATCAATGCAACGGCAGCCCACACCACAATTACCACCGAACAGAGCAGCAAGCAACAACGGAACATCCTTCTCCTTCTAAAGACAAGCCAGATTTCACCTTCAAATCAAAACATTCATTTGTTTACCTATATAATTGGAATTTGATAAACCAATCAGTGAGGTCCATTCACGAGCAATCAAGATATAATTCTGAATAAAATAAATTCTTCAAATGTCTCGACAAGTCTTCTTTTTATACATCATAGGAAAATAGAGCCAAACACTGTCTTTCCGTCTGCAGGGGCTTCCATACACTTTTCCACACCTTGTGATGCTTATAC
Source organism: Adenophora triphylla var. japonica (assembly GCA_022495995.1). Lineage (NCBI taxonomy): Eukaryota > Viridiplantae > Streptophyta > Magnoliopsida > Asterales > Campanulaceae > Adenophora > Adenophora triphylla. The sequence continues at coordinate 37,930 of JAFEMH010006768.1, read as the reverse complement.
TCTCCCAAAAGAGTCAAACCCAAAAGCGAAAGTGTCATACACGAACTCGGGATCCATTCCCACCTTCGAAAAAATGTGCCCTTGCACATATACATTTCCGAGTCTTGTCCAGCGACTGATTGACCATTGTTCGAAACGAGGGGTCGCCCCCGTGGCCGCAAGATGACTCTGTCTGCAAATAGGGATGCATTGAATCTCTCCAAGCTGGGGCTTTTGTTAAGCTGTTCTCTCAGGCTCTCTTCAGGTTTGCTCTGCATCATCAACTGGGGCTTCGCCATTCCCTTCAGGTTTGCTTTGCATCATCAACTGGGGCTTCGCCATTCATCATCAACTGGGACTTCGCCAAGGTCACTTCATCAAACATTGGGGCTCCCCTCAACAAAAACGGGTCGACTATGTGCTCTAACAAAAATCGGAGCTCCAATGAAGTCATATCTAGCATGAAGGGCATCCCTTGTCATCAAGATCAGCATGTGGCAAACTCTTTGAGTTAGTTAGAAACATGATTAATCATAAGGCCTCTCTATCAAATAAACATGCTTTCAAAATACTGTCCTCCTTGGTACCTTGTTTACAAAAATCACTCTTTGGTCTCCACAAATTTTCAAACTCTTCAAATCTATCAAAAACGTATCTCTGTGACTCTCAAGATGACTCGACCCTTATCTCTGGACATCAAACCTACCTAATCCCACCTTCTATCATCGACACTTACTCGGCCTCGCCTAGTTTAAACCAATAACCTTTCTGCTCAAACTGCCTTGTTTAGACTTACCGCAAATGTAAAACCCTAGCCTCAAGCCTAGGTGACAAATACCTCTCTAAACCCTAGCCTCAAGCCTAGGTGACAAATACCCTTCTAAACCCTAGCCTCAAGCCTAGGTGACAAATACCTCTCTAAACCCTAGCCTTAAGCCTAGGTGACAAATATCTCTCTAAACCCTAGCCTCAAGCCTAGGTGACAAATACCTTTCTAAACCCTAGCCTCAAGCCTAGGTGACAAATATCTTTCTAAACCCTAGCCTCAAGCCTAGGTGACAAATACCTCTCTAAACCCTAGCCTTAAGCCTAGGTGACAAATATCTCTCTAAACCCTAGCCTCAAGCCTAGGTGACAAATACCTTTCTAAACCCTAGCCTCAAGCCTAGGTGACAAATACCTCTCTAAACCCTAGCCTCAAGCCTAGGTGACAAATACCCTTCTAAACCCTAGCCTCAAGCCTAGGTGACAAATACCTCTCTAAACCCTAGCCCCATGTCTAGGTGACAAATACCTCTCTAAACCCTAGCCCCATGTCTAGGTGACAAATACCTCTCTAAACCCTAGCCTCAAGCCTAGGTGACAAATACCCTTCTAAACCCTAGCCTCAAGCCTAGGTGACAAATACCTCTCTAAACCCTAGCCTTAAGCCTAGGTGACAAATATCTCTCTAAACCCTAGCCTCAAGCCTAGGTGACAAATACCTTTCTAAACCCTAGCCTCAAGCCTAGGTGACAAATATCTTTCTAAACCCTAGCCTCAAGCCTAGGTGACAAATACCTCTCTAAACCCTAGCCTTAAGCCTAGGTGACAAATATCTCTCTAAACCCTAGCCTCAAGCCTAGGTGACAAATACCTTTCTAAACCCTAGCCTCAAGCCTAGGTGACAAATACCTCTCTAAACCCTAGCCTCAAGCCTAGGTGACAAATACCCTTCTAAACCCTAGCCTCAAGTCTAGGTGACAAATACCTCTCTAAACCCTAGCCCCATGTCTAGGTGACAAATACCTCTCTAAACCCTAGCCCCATGTCTAGGTGACAAATACCTCTCTAAATCCTAGCCTTAAGCCTAGGTGACAAATGCCTCTCTAAAACCCTAGCCTTAAGCCTAGGAGACAAGACTCCTCTCTAAGCCTTAGCAATGATTATCCCAATCTTTTAATCGCTTGGTTCTTCGGCTCGGGAAGCCATAATAATCCCAATCAATTTACACAACTATTCTTCATCGCATGTTAGCCTAAGTCCTTTGGCAGCTACAGTTTCCCGCATTTTAGAGGTCTATCCTCCATTTCAAGGGTCCGTCCCGTAGTTTCAAAGGGTCCGTCCCGCATCTTCAAAGGGTCCGTCCCGTACTTTCAAAAGGTCCGTCCCGCATCTTCAAAGGGTCCGTCCCGCATATCAAAGGGTCCGTCCCGCATTTCAGAGGTCTATCCTCCATTTCAAAGGGTCCGTCCCGTTTTAGGGGTGACTCCCACAAAAGTCAAATATTTGGCTTTTGATTCCCACACAGTTTTTTCCCACATTGCCCCATACACTTTCTCTCAGTACGCGAATCAAGACTAAACTTGGTTTATTTGCACAACACACGGAGAAATCAAGACTACACTTGATTTGTTCCATAACACACAATTTTCAAGGGGAAAATCAAGACTATACTTGAATTTCCTTTCCACACATTATCTCACAACATATCTTCACACGGAGAAATCAAGACTACACTTGATTTGTTCCATCACACACAATTTTCAAGGGAAAATCAAGACTATACTTGAATTTCCTTTCCACACATTATCTCACAACATATCTTCACACGGAGAAATCAAGACTACACTTGATTTGTTCCATCACACACAATTTTCAAGGGGAAAATCAAGACTATACTTGAATTTCCTTTCCACACATTATCTCACAACATATCTTCACACGGAGAAATCAAGACTACACTTGATTTGTTCCATCACACACAATTTTCAAGGGGAAAATCAAGACTATACTTGAATTTCCTTTCCACACATTATCTCACAACATATCTTCACACGGAGAAATCAAGACTACACTTGATTTGTTCCATCACACACAATTTTCAAGGGGAAAATCAAGACTATACTTGAATTTCCTTTCCACACATTATCTCACAACATATCTTCACACGGAGAAATCAAGACTACACTTGATTTGTTCCATCACACACAATTTTCAAGGAGAAAATCAATACTATACTTGAATTTCCTTTCCACACACAACATATTTTCCCACGGAGAAGGCAAGACTATACTTGATTCTCCTTTCCGTACATCTCCCAATATTATTCGAAACGCCCTTAGATTCGATCCCCAAAGCCTTGCCACAAATCGCATCTTTGGCTTGAGACGCTGCACGTCCGCCACTCTCGGGTACTAAACGCCCACGTTTTTGAACTACGACTTGGCTTGATTCCTCTTGGGATACGTAGGTAGCCCGACGTGGGTCCAGCCACTTGACCTACCTGGTCATCCTTTTGCGACTCAGCTCAAGTCCAAAAACCTCACATCCACAAGGTCACTTTCCTTACCTCCTGAAATCCCTTTTTTCAGGACGGATCCTATTCTTTTATCGTCGACCCCACTTGTCTTACAAGAAGCGTCGCCGAGGGGCTACTGTTAGTACCCGGCCCGAAAAAAAGCATTTTTAATGTCTGGCCCGGTTTAATTAATGAGAAACCCTAATAATCCCTCAAACCCTTCATCCGTACCTGCGCCGTCATTGTTGGCGTGGAAGGTACGCCAGATCGAAGTACCGATCGGCCCTTTACCCGTGGTATGGCCGATTGACCCTTTTTTATAGTCCCGATCGACCCTTCAGTTGGCCCAGCCCAGATACCGAAGCACTATAAATAAGTGTGCCCGGCTCCCCATACATAACACACAATTTACTCGGGAGAAACGAGATTACTCTTGTTTTACCCACAGTTTTTCTTACTCTCTTCGAATCGCCCTAGATTCGACTCCAAAGTCTTGCTACAATTGGTAAGACTCTTTTTAATATTTTTGTTTCCTATTATTATTGTCTTATTATATTTGCATGCTTATTATATTTTAATTGTTCCTTTATGCTAGATTTAGGACTGTTTTAATATATTTAAATATGCAATAGCCGAGGATGATCTAAGGTTTTGCCCAAAGAAACCCAATGGATCTAGGAACTATTTCTTACCTTCCACCTTAGTTATAATTGTCCCATGATCAACAATCCCCCAAGGATGAACGTTGATTAGTGCACCTTCCGAGGGCCTAACTCAAAGGTTCTAGGGTGTGATCATCAATTAATTCTTTCTCTCCCCTCCTCCTTATGCATGATCCCGTTTCTTCTATCTATTCCGGTAAACACCGCACACAACCAACACCCCACATGCTAGAAAGACCGATCCGTCGGGCAATAGGAGTGATAGCGTTTCTTCTTCTGTTGTAACTTGACCCCCGAACCCAATTAACTGTTTAGCCTTTTTTCAAAGCTTTGGGCTATATCAAAGTGGCGTGGCGACTCTCAAAATTAAACTAATATTTTAATATGGTTTAAAGCGAGTGTCACTAAATGAATATCCCATTTCGATCCGACTTTATATAATTAATTATTTCAAACCTCCGAATGCGCGTTGCATCGGGACGGGGTATTCACAGTTTGCCAAGGAAATTTTGGGGTGAATGTGTTTTAACTGCAACCTACATCATAAATAGGCTACCCACCAAACTTTTGCAAAATAAAACCCCTTTCGAAGTCTTGTTTGGAAAAAGACCGAATTATGAGCATTTTCGTTCTTTTGGTTGTCTTGCTTATGCCAAAGATAATAGGAAAGGGCGAGATAAGTTTGATGTTCAGGGACGACCTTGTATCTTTGTTGGTTACCCTCATTCTCAGAAGGGTTACAGAATGTTTGATCTTGAACCAAAACAGATTTACACTTCTCGTGATGTAAGATATGTTGAGACAGTTTTTCCATTCAAGAACATGGTGCCAAGTTGCCCTGTGAATGATTCAGTTGTAAGGAGAGAATTTGACTGGGAGGATGAACTTCTGCCGTTGTTTGACTCAGAGGAGCAAGGTGATCTTTTGATGAATCAGCCAGGTGCTCAACCGGCTGAGCAATCACATGAACAGACAATTGACCAAACAGTCGTACAGCAGCCTGACTCTCCAGATGAGCAGCTAGTTGATCAGTCAGTTGTGCAGACAGTTGAGAATCCAACTGAGCAAACAAGTGCTCAAACCCAGGTTGCAGAACCAAGGCGGAGTGATCGACCCAAGAAACAACCAAAGCATCTTGAGAACTACGTTGTTACCTTACCAGGTTCTATAGACCATCCGTCACCAGCTCCACAATCAGAATCCTCGGAGGTATATCCCCTAGCTAAATTTGTAAATTATGATCGTTTTTCACCTAATCATAAAGATTTCTTGGCGGCCATCACTTCACATGATGAGCCTAAATATTATCATCAGGCAGTTAAACATGTTGAATGGAGGGATGCAATGAAGAAGGAGATCCTTGCCCTTGAACAAAATGGGACATGGACACTTGAGACTTTGCCTCCCGGAAAGAAAGTGGTTGACTCCAAATGGGTTTACAAGATAAAGTATAAGCCCGATGGGAGTGTGGAACGCTATAAGGCCAGATTAGCTGGGAAGGGCTTTACCCAAGTCGAGGGCATCGATTATCACGAGACCTTCGCACCCGTGGCCAAGTTGGTAACTATGCGGAGTTTATTGGCTGTAGCAGTCAAGAAGGAGTGGATTGTGCACCAACTCGACGTCAATAATGCTTTTTTACATGGTGATTTGCAAGAAGATGTGTACATGAAGGTGCCTCAAGGGTTTGCTAAGGATGGTGACCAACGAGTGTGCAAGTTACGCAAGTCACTTTATGGGCTTCGTCAAGCTTCTAGAAATTGGTATCACAAATTCACAAACGCCCTCCTTGAAGTAGGATTCTGCCAATCCCGAGCAGATCACTCTCTTTTTATTTTCAAGCGAGGCAATTGCTATGTGGCTGCCCTAATTTATGTTGATGACGTCTTGTTAGTAGGGAACAATGGGAACAAGATCGAGCAAGTCAAGTCTTACTTGGATGCAAAATTTAGCATCAAGGACCTAGGAAAACTCAAATATTTTCTTGGGATAGAGGTCGCTCGTTCCACGGAAGGTATGGTGCTTAGTCAAAGAAAGTATACGTTGGATATTTTGGAGGAGAGTGGGCTGCAAGGTGGCCATCCTAGCGCATTTCCTATGGAACAAAATTTGCATCTTGCTCACTCAGACGACTCTCCACTCGTTGATGCTTCTCAGTTTCGTAGACTTGTTGGACGTCTTCTCTACTTAACTGTGACTCGACCAGACATACAGTACTCAGTTAACGTCTTGAGTCAGTTTCTTTCAGCTCCGCGTCGAAGCCATTTGAATGCTGCTTTTCGTGTTCTCAGATACCTCAAAAATACCACGGGTCAAGGGTTGTTTCTCCCATCAGATGGTGGCTTGGTTCTTGAGGCATATTGTGACGCCGATTGGGGAGGCTGCCCCATAACTAGGTGATCTTGCACGGGTTATTTCATGTCACTTGGAGGGGCACCCATTTCTTAGCGTACTAAGAAACAATCTGTTGTTTCTCGTTCGTCGGCTGAGGCAGAATATCGAGCCATGGTGTCTACGGTTAGTGAGCTTCTATGGTTACGTTGGTTACTTCAAGATATTGAAGCACCACAATCCCATGCCATTACACTCTTTTGTGACAATCAGGCGGCCATTTATATTGCTAATAACCCCGTGTTCCATGAACGTACTAAACACGTGGAAATGGATTGTTATTTTGTTCGGGAACGAGTTGCTTCCGGCGTCATTTCCCCATGCAAAATTTCCACTGATGATCAAGTGGCCGATCTATTCACTAAGGCGTTGGGCACAGAACGTTTCCGGTTCTTAGTTGGCAAGTTGGGCATTCGAAACTTACATGCGCCAACTTGAGGGGGAGTGAAGAATATCAAATCATATCCCACTGATATCGCATCATATCCCACTGATATCGCACACATATCTTTTGTTATTTTGTATTAATCACCTTACCTTTTAGACATTGTATTAGGTTAGGAAACTTCCATCCCTAGACGTGTATATATATTTGGCATCTGTAACATAATTTCAATCAATATAAAAACATACTGTTTTCTTCTCTGTTCTCTTTTGCTAAATTTATCAAAAAGTCTCCAGGAGGGAGTCACAGGTCAAGTCGAAGGACCATTTGGTGGAAAAATAAGAGCCATCAATAAATGACATGTTAGGGGAGAGGATGACTACTCACAGCTGCACAACAAGGAGAACAAGTCACAGTACCTAACAGATAGCGAGAAGAGACCACGAGTAGTCAATGCAAGAGATAAGGGGAGACCATATTTCATGTAGAGGCATTGCGAGGAAAGTGAATTACGAGGAGAAGACGAAGGCAGACTTGCAAGGAATCATAAGAGTGCTTGATTCAATGAGAGATAAGAGAAATTCCACACAGAGAGGTTGAAGCGTCGCTTGGTTTCAACTTGCCTTAGTACTTGAACGAAAGTTTGGTGGGATCTTAGTGCTCGGCGTTGTCAAGATAAAATGAGAAGGATCATTCTCTAGGTGGGAGTTTGACGGGCAGTTACTATGGTTTATTAGTTCTAGTCTACAAGTGGGAGATTGTTGGGTTATGAAGTCTAAACCAACATGAAAATGAAGGAGGAGAAGAAGTCTAAACAACGGAGGAGTACGAGTCAAGATAGGAATGTTCAATGAGGAGAAAAATGAAGCAAACCGAAAAAAGGGGTTTGACACGGTCGTGTCAGTTAAATGAGCATGGTCGTGCCATTGGAAGACTTTACTGACACGGTCATGCACAATATCAAGCATGGTCGTGCTAAGCCGTTTCCAGCCCAGATTTGGTTTCCTTATTTAGAACGGATTCTTTCTTGTAGGATAAGGTTTATGGCTTCTAATACACCTATATAAACATAATTTCGGTCATAATTTGATGTGATTGACGGAGAAAACTAAGATACACAGTAGAGAGCCACAAATAGAGTAAAGGAGAGGGCAACAGGGCCTAGGAGATGCCATAAGAGGCACTTCTACAACCCTAGCCATGACCGAGATGTGTGTTCTCGATAGTGGAAATGAGATATATATGAGTGTGTTGTTCATGGAGAGTGACCATGTTTAGATTTTAGTAATTGCAAGTGTAAATTTGTAATAACTATCATATACTCCCTCCGTCCCACGTGAATGCAAACTTATTTCCATTTTGGTCCGTCCCACGTAAATGCAAACTGCCCAAAATGGAAACAAATTTATTATTTTATATTCACCCTACCCCACCCACTCATTCTCTCTCTTCATTTTTCACCATACAATTTATTTAACCAACCTACTATTAACTCCACTCATTCTCTCTCTTCATTTCCTACCACACATTTTCATTATCTTAATAATATTTCTTAGTTATTGTGCCCAAAAAAATGGTTTACATTCACGTGGGACGGAGGGAGTATATATTGATTATAGTGTATATCTTAGCTGTACAACGCCCCAGATGTAGCCATATAATGTGAACTGGATTACTAAATCTATGTGTTATTTATTTCATATTAATACATGTTGATTATTCTCCACATGTTAGAACCGCTGGTATGGGATAGGCATATGTGATCCCCAACACGGCTTTCCTTTTTTTTTTTTTATATAAATATTTAGCATACCTCATTCAGAATTTTTGTATCACTTTTATTTCAATCAATAAATAAGGTTTGTCCCCAAGCTGTTTATTTAGCCATCCTTCAGAAAATTTCAAATGTCACTTTTTTTTTTTAGAAACTGCTAGCACGCAATATATATACTCCCTCCCTCCTTCCCAATGTCCTGGTTAGTAACCAAAAACAGTCAACTAGACATACTTGTCATATTCTCCGTAAAAATCTTTCTACCTCACTTTCTCTCGTACTTTACTTTTAATACTCTCATATTTTACTTTTAATATTCAAAACACTTATTTTTTTTCTTAATCTACGTGCATTCAAATTTAGTAACCATAACATTGGGACAGAGTATATATATATATACACACACACATGCGCGCGCATGCACACACACAGAAGAATAAGATAGATCTCAAGTATGCTATTCAGCAAATACCTTCTTGCATTACTGGTCTGAACATATTTAACACAAAAGCTGATGGAATTAATGATCCAAAATACGACAAAAATGACCAAGAAACCAGCCAAAATAGATCTGTTCGAGGGTTTTGAATACAGTACAAGAATATCCTTCTATTTGGACCCAGGGAAAGTGAAAACAAGACTAAGCAGCCATAATGCAATGGATTTAACGATCCAAAATACAAGGAAAATGACCAAGAAACCAGCCAAAATAGTGAGGAGTGGAGGTCCTTGGGCGATGCTGGCAGCCTCTGTTTTAGTTTCTTCTGGTTTTTCAGGTAGGGATCCTTCTGATGGCCTGTTTGAAGCATATAATGGAAGAAGCCTCTGGCTTATGGGCAACCTTGAAGCTTTCTTGAACCTGAACACAAGAAATGTAAGAATGACACGACCCGAGTATTTAATTATTGAGAAAATCCAAATCGTTTACTCCCAAGAAGACATTACATATGCATAAGATTGTAAATAGTACTCCCTAATTGAAACTCAATACTTGACTTTGAGGGACTTTTAGCTAAGTTGGATTTTAAGCCTGTTTGTGGTATAAATAAACACACCCTTAATGATTTTACTAAATGACATCTTGTAATTTACGTATATACTCATGTAATGTATATACGTAAATTACAATATGGCAATTAACAAAGTAGAGATGAGTAACTTTACAAAAAAAAATGTATACTCCCTCCATCCCAACAAAATTTACACTTTTGTTTTGGCACTAGGATTAAGAAAAAGTGTAAGTGGTGCAAGTGTTGCAAGTGTTGTGAGTATGAAAAGTGAGGTAGGAGAGAAGGTGAGATATGGAATAGTAATTGAGAGTTGTTGTGAGTATGCAAGTGGGTCCCATTGAATAAACAAGTATTAAAAAAATCCATTTTAAGAAAGTGTAATTTTAGGTGGGACAACCAAAATGGCAAAAAGTGTAAATTTCGCTAGGACGGAGGGAGTATTCATTTTGGGACAAAACATTCACTATTGCATCGTTGTTAATGCTGATCATGATTGGCCACAGTAGAAAACTAAGAAGTCTAAACTATGATATCGTATATGATCCTAAAGTACTAGAATTAAAATCTTACACTGCTCTAGAAATTGTAATTAAGAAAGAACATTTGATGTTAGAATGTTATGAATGCCAAAACATATATACAAGAGTATTAAAAGAATAAAAGGCCTATTCAGGTCTCATTTAACAATATTACTGCAGTTGAGAATTTAAACAAATTCCAAAACATATATACAAAAGTATTAAAAAAAAGTCTATTTGGGTCTCATTTAACAATATTACTGCAGTTGAGAATTTAAACAAATTCCAAAGCAATGACGAGCTTCAATTCAGAACATTGAGAAGGGAGCATTCATATGTCTACAAATAGAATCAGTATAAGGGAAATTTCATGAAACTGTCTCTTATAAGCAGTTTGTTGTTAATGCGCCAATCAAGTCTGAGGATTTTGCAAACTCTGCTTGATAATCCAACGCAGTCATTACATTAGGCGATTGTCTTATCAAAAAACGACTAACAAAATGTAGACATACTTTGACAATGCCTGCTAATGCTTTGGCAATCAAGGAAACTACATTGGACTTCGCCACTTATACACTTTATGATTATAAACATGTTTTTATGTTTCCATATGCTTCCAATAACTCCATTCTAGTTGTGATGAAGTTGAACAAAGTTGCGTATCGCGAAATGTCTGAATTCTAAACTGCCCCAAAGTATGAATTTTAGCATTATTACAAGGGAAATGCTAACAAGTCTCAGGGCTTTAATGCAATGTTAAAGAGTATTTTTATGGAAACTTTTGCAGTGGGAGTATTTACCAATATAGATTGGGATTGTTTCTATTGTGAAATCATAAAGTACATTCATACCGAGTGCACTGAGTGGGACGATAGCAAGACCCTCACAGTCACACGCATACCAATCAATCAAACAACAACAACAAAGCCGTAACCCCAAGATGATTTGGGGTCGGCTAAAATGAATCGTCGTATGGGTTCATCAATGAAAGATGGAAAAAACAATGAAAAAGTGGAGAGATGGTAAGAAACAAATTTAATCAAGTGACTAAATTTTAAAATCCTGGGACCAAACCTTGAAACAAGCTCCCTCTTCCTATTCAAGGACTCTTATTTGACTTTTCAAAGTTTTGTAATGAATACTCCCTCTACCCCATTTCCAGTTGAATAAAAAAACCATTGGACACGAGAATTAAGGAGAACGATATAATATTGGTGTTGTGAGTATAGATAGTGGTATAGGGAATGGTAAGTGAGTTAGTTGACGTGAGGATGACAAGTGAGTCTCATTGATTGACTAAAGGAAATAAAAACTTTTCATTTTAAGACATTGCAATTTTAAGTGGACACCTAAAATATCAAATTTTGCAATTTAAAATGAGACTGGAGTGAATATATTTAAGTTTTATTGGTTTCTCACACACTATAAAGTTTTTACCCAGTTCATAAATCTCACTCTCTCCATCCAATAAATATACTTCCTCTTTTGACTTTATTGGTCAATTTGATTGAACACTAACCGAAAACTTATGAAATTTAATTATGAACTCTAATACTAGTACACCATTAACAATACAGAATTTCAGATAAACTAATTTTAAAAAAAAAATAAAAAATCAGTAGGGTTGACTAAGTGGGATCAAATTAAAACAGTTAAATGTCATACACATTAGTATATAGAAGCCTCACTAGACAATAACTAGACTGTATCTATAACCTATAAAAGCTGAAACACTTAGATCCAAATTAACAGACAGCTAACACAATCAGAAATCAAAGTCAAAGAAACAGTTTTGATGTGCGTACCTGAAATTAAGTGGGGTAAAGTGAAGACTGGGAGAAAATTTGAGGACTTTTGCGGAGAAAGAATCAGGTCTGAAACCAAAATTATGAAACCCTAGAATGGATTGGGATGGGCGTACCGAAGAACAGTAGAGCGACGCCATTCTCAACTCTCTCTCTCTCTCTCTCTCTCTCTCTCTAGAATCGCTTGCAAAGGAGCAACAACGACAAGACAACGAATCTCTTGGTTAGGAGTGAGTGAGTGAGTGAGTGAGTGAGCGAGCTAGGGAGTCGGTCTAATTTGGGTGAATGGTCATTGGTGCTACCTATTCTGTCGGCAAATTCTAAATACAGGGAGTTTAAAATACAGGGATCCCGGGAAATTACTAATTTGCCCCTTTATATACCAATTTTTTTTTTTTATCATTTCAAACACTCTCTCTCTCAGACTCTCCCTCTTCTCTGTGAACGAACGAGAGAAAGGCGATTTCAATCGACTCGCAACAACGGAAAAAGGAAAAATCGATAATGGTGAGAGTAAAAATCCCGGCGTCCCAACCCCGCCGCACTGGAGCCGACGCTACCGCCAAAGTAATCGTCGCCGGAGCGTCCTCTTCGACCGTGCCCGTAAAGAAGGTAAACTTAAACCTAATTTAATGGGACATCTCGAGTGAAACCACTCGAGATGAATCTCGAGTGGGTTTATACGAGATGTCTCGTATAAACCCACTCGAGATGCATCTCGAGTGGTTTCACTCGAGATGTCATCCCACCGTTGTTGTTGATTTGTGTTAGATTGTTTAAAATTGAATCCAAGTTTTGGCATAAACCGGGTAGCAATGAACTGGGTTTTAATGGGACATCTCGAGTGAAACCACTCGAGATGCATCTGAGTGGGTTTATACGAGATGTCTCGTATAAACCCACTCGAGATGCATCTCGAGTGGTTTCACTCGAGATGTCATCCCACTGTTGTTGTTGATTTGTGTTAGATTGTTTAAAATTGAATCCAAGTTTTGGCATAAACCGGGTAGCAAATGAACTGGGTTTTAATGGGACATCTCGGAAGGAAACCACTCGAGATGCATCTCGAGCGGGTTTATACGAGATGTCTCGTATAAACCCACTCGAGATGCATCTCGAGTGGTTTCACACGAGATGTCTCTAATGTATTGTCTCTCTCTTATTTGTGTTTTTTGTAGGCACGTGAACGGATGACCGTTTCACTAGAAAGAGGAAGGCCGATAAGCGTTGGAGAGAGAAGAAAACCTGAGGAAGGCTCCTAAGACGAGGGAGCCACGGTGATGATGAGCAGGAGGAGGAGGCGGCGGTCGATAGGGATAGTGGGGAGGAGGAGGAGGATAGTTCGATGGGGAGGAGGAGGAGGATAGTTCTGATGGGGAGGAGGAGAGTGATAGTTCTGGTGGTGGAGGTGGAGGTGGAGGTGGAGGTGGAGGTGGAGATGGAGATGATGATGATGGTGGAGGGGGAGGTGAGGAGGAGGTGGAGGAGGAGCAGGAGGAGGAGGAGTATATAGTAGAGCCTCCTGAGACCGGCTGAGACATGGGAGGAGGCGGGGGTCGGTTGTGGCTATCGGGCGGGGACGGGGGAGGAGGCAGGGGTGTGGAGGGCGACCATCACGGCAGCTTGAGAGGGACCCCGGTGGTGGCCCGCAGGATGTTTCCTTGCTATACGGGTTCGGTGATCACCGAGCCGGGACAGATTTGGGAGTTGACTCCATTAGTGAGTCATTAGTGACTTTCCAGACGAGACCGACGCATCCGGATAGGTAAGCTACTAATTAATGTGATATGTTTAAAATCTTGAAGTCATTTATACCACACCTTGCCAATGTACCGTAAATATTCCTTTACTTATCCCATGCTGCTTTTCTCGAGAATTGATTATATTTTTTGTTTCGAATCAACAGGTTCGACCGTGATGCGCATCCGGCTGCCGATAGAGCCTGGCTGGCCCTCGTGGATGCGTCGGGCCTCCAGCAGCTGCACGGGTGCGGTCATTCAGAGGCCGAACCATGCGCTGCTTACGGCATTTTTGGAACGGTGGTCTCCTGAGACTAACTCGTTCCATATGCCTTGGGGGGAGATGACGATCACGCTGCATGACGTCTTTCATATCCTAGGTATGTTGTTGTTATATACTACACTCCGTCCCGCACGACTTAGGATTTTGGTCAACTTGAGTTCACTTTGACCGAGTAATTTAAACAAAAAAATAATTATCCAAATAAAATTCTAAAAATTGTTATTGTATCAAGCCTATATGAACTGTCTACATTCATGTCAGCATTACTGTTTATTTTTATAAATTCATCTCTTGATCTTGAAATGTTTATGTTCATTTTCATTTACAGTGTATCACCAAGCAGGCCGAATTGCTGTTCGGTATCCGGACCCAGCTCGACCTATCCGGCATCCGTAGCCACCTCCGCCTGATCGCACCGGGTACTCATTGAGGAGGTCGAGCGCCTATTTACTCGGCGTAGAGGGGGCATGACAGATGCCCGCGTGCGTCCGCGTATATCCCGCACCTATTGGGTTGCACGATGTTCGTGGACAAGAGCGGGGATAAGGTGCCCGCAGCCTACCTTCCCCTTTGCATGGATCTAGACAGCCTCCCCACTCTCTCCTGGGGATCAGCCACTTTGGCATATATGTACCGAGAGTTGGGGAAGGCGTTCGATCATCTTGTGCAGTATCGCCGCATTCTTGACAGGATGGGGGCTGACAGTGTGAGTTATTCATATTAAAACTGTTATACGTTTTTGTGTCCTTCCTTCCGATATTATGTTGACTTTGCCTAACAATGTCTACTCACAGGTTATTTGGACTCCTTATGGGACCGGGTCGACACGATACGCTCGTTTCATACTACAGGGTGTTATACGCTTCGTGACATCACCGAGGCGTATATGGCCGATCGTGTGACCAGCAGCTTCTGGTACTGCCAGAGGATCCCTGCATCGCCCCCATAGCGAGCGAGATATGCGTTTTGGCAAAGGGTCGAAGGGGTATCGAAGCATTATGGTGGTGACATAGATCGACTTGGGCAGATTGGGTTGAGTTTGGCATGGCGGAGTTCGGGCCGATACCCGGTGGGGGCCACTATTTACAGGAGATCATCCCGCGCCTGTTCCTCACGTGACTCCGGATTATATGGCTTGGTTTCAGTGCGAGGAGTCATATTCGGATAGCTAATCCGATACACGATCCCCGGTGACATTCCACCTCCCCACCTCCCCAAGCCGATGTTCCACCGCAGCCTATGGTTGCAGAGGCACGAGCTAGGCTACTGCCATTGCTGACGGATGAGAGGTTCCCAGAGGACGGCAGAGCTACTCTTAGAGAGATCTACGAGATGTTAGGAGGTCCCACTTAGGATTTATTTGTTTGCTTCAGTTTGAACTTGTAGTGGACACCTTTTTAGATTGTTTTAGTTTTGTTGTTGATGTTGTGTTGTAACTCCACTTCCTTTAATATTTTGACCAATGTCATAAGCATGAAAAAGTCTTAAAATGTCATCTAGATCTTAGAAAAAATTTAAAAAAAAATAAAAAACCTATACGTGTACCACTTTCAGATGCTCGGGACATATTCCTTAAAACCCTAAAAAATGGGACATTTTTGTAACTCCACTTCCTTTAATATTTTGACCAATGTCATAAGCATGAAAAAGTCTTAAAATGTCATCTAGATCTTACTTCAAAGGCGAATCAACCCCGACCCGGAAGTTCAAGAGAACCGTCGAATTGGGAGCATACAAACAACTTTTATGGAGTCCCCGCTACACCGCCCTCGACTAGAAAAGGGTATGTATTTTCATGCAAATTATGCCTCAAATCTTTGGGTGTTTGTTGTACATTTGACACTGCTTCTCACACTTCTTTTTATTTTTTCCCTGTTTCAGGTCTAGATGTGCATTCATGGCATCAACCCAAGGGAGTTTGGATTCCACGCGCAAACGGAAATCACCTACCAAACCCACACCATCAACCCCTGCTAGTACTCCTACGTCTCATCCACCGCTAGCTCCTTCCGGTCGTGGGAGAGGACGGGGTCGAGGTCGAGGTCGAGGTCGAGGACGGGGTCGAGGACGGGATCATGGTCAGGGACGTGGAGAGGGAAATGGACATCCCAATCACACTAGTATATACGACTCCGCGTACTTGGCGTATTTTCCGCCTTTCATTATCCCTTATATTGGAGGCATCACCAACGTCAAAGGAGATGGTCATTGTGGCTATAGAGCCGTAGCATTACAAATATACGGAGATGAGGAGTCGTGGGGCCGAGTTCGCTCAGAATGTTACACAGAGGTGCGTGATCACCAAGAGCTTTATGAGAGAGTTCTATCTTGGATACCGTATCGGAGGCATTACGTAAGCTTGCTTGTTATGAACCGTGGGCGCCCGACTATTATTGGATGACGCTCCCGCAGGTTGGGCACATCATTGCCACGAGGTATAACGTGGCGTTTATTTCGTACGGATCTAGCGGTGGCAACTTATGCCTTAGGTGACCGTACGTGCGAGGCTACAACCACCGACGGACACGGTTGTCTTTGGGACAAGTCCCCACCCATTTTATAGCGGTATGATACTTTACTTTATCATCTATATTATATTAGTTATATTTTGTTGTCCTACTTATAGTCGTTATATTTGATGGCCTTGTATTTAACTGTTAATGCTTTTGCAGCTTCACATGTTAGGCAATGATTACCCCATTCCACCAACACCGCTCCCTTGGAGGTCCCAATGTGATCCAAGCGCAAGGCAACTGCACCTCCCATACCAAGATAGGACATCGAGTACGATCGACTATATGAGGAGGACGACGATGCAAGAAGACAAAGATTACATTTGGGATAGTATATGTGTTATGGTTTTTTATTTATCCACTTTGTATGAATGTTTGAATTAATTGCTTTCGTTTCGTAAACACTTTCATTTCGTAAACAATTTGGCGATACTATACTTGTAATGGTATATTCATCCCTCCCATGGTTTTTGTGGAGATGTCCTATCACATTCACAATCAAATTTTATTCCAAGTTCAGTCTCTTGTTAGCTTTTCCTGTTGCTGAAGTGAAACATTAGCCTCTGATGCATATCTCGTGCCAGTCTACCCGAGATGTCCTCTTGTATCTCGGGTAGACTTACACGACATAAATCTCGTGTAAATGTACCCGAGATATGTCGTGTAAGTCTACCCGAGATGTAAGAGGACATCTCGGGTAGACTTACACGAGACGGGCAGGGGCAGCGATGGAACAAATTAGATCCCTGTATTTAAGATCCCTGTATATAAATATATCCTATTCTGTCGCATGCCACTTTTCAGCAATTCCAAATGTTTATATCCACTCTTTAATTTATAAAAAAAAAAGCAAAAAATGCAAATATATTATCCAAAATACTCCCTCCGTCCCACTATACTTGACACTTCTTTTCATTTTGGGTCATCCCACTAAACTTGACACCTTCCAAAAATAACCAAGCTTTTATATTTTTATATTCATTCTACCCCACCACTCATTCCCTCTCTTCATTTTCTACCACACATTTATTCAACCAACACTACTATTTATCCCATTCATTCTCTCTCTTCATTTTCCACCACACATTTTTTTTATTTTATTCTTTTTCCTTGGTTTTTGAACCCACCCCTTGGGTGTCAAGTATAGTGGAACGGAGGGAGTAAGTAAAGGGTTTGTTTGGTTTTCATATACTCCCTCCGCCCCACTTTAGTAGTAGTGTGGACTTATTTTCTTTTTGATCCGTTCTATATTAGTGTGGACAGTCAAAAATGGCAAAGAATTTTCACTATTCTACCCACTCATTCTCTCTCCTACTTTACTTTTACACTCACAACACCAATCAACTTACTATTCCTCCCACTCATTCTCTCTCTTATTTAATTTTTTCATATTCACAAACACCTCCTTTCACTATTTATCTCTCTTACTTTTCCTTAATTTGTGTGCCCAAAATTTTGGTCCACACTAAAGTGGGACGGAGGGAGTATAAATTAGTTTTCGTTGCAATCACATTACCTCATTCGTTTTGTACGATCGTTTAAGTTATCTACGGCTAACGACATTCATTTTTTCAGTTAAACTGACATATACAATTCATTTGACCCATTTTATTTATAAAGGGTAAAACAGAAAATTCAACACAAAATCAAGTTAAACAATTATCTATGACCCATCTGAATAAACCTTCCAGCAATCGTCAGACAGACTTACCATAGGTTGGTTTGATTTCTCTTTTCCTTTCACGCTCTCTTTTGGGGCGCTCTCTTTGCTGTCTTCCTTGGTGAACGTAAGCTCGACCAAGAAGTCTGCCAAAGGTTGGGCTTTCAAGGCCTTCCGACGTCTGTACTCAATGTCGAATTCCGTCAATTCAATGGACCAGTTGAGTAGTCAACCTGAACTTTCTGGCTTATGCAGAATCTTCCTCAAGGGAGCGTTAGTCAGCACGACAATGGGATGAGCTGAGAAGTAAGCTCGTAGTTTTCTGGCTGCAACTACCAAGGCATAAGTTACCTTCTCAGCATTGTAATATATTCCTTCCACGTCGGACAAGGCCTTACTTATGTAGTAAACTGGCTTCTGAAGGCCGCCTTCTTCTCTGACCAACACTATAGCCACAGCTCGATCCCCAGCAGATAGATATATAAATAAACTTTCTCCCATGATCGGGCTACTCAGCAAAGGGGGAGAGGCTAGGTACTCTTTGAGTTGTTGGAACGACGAGGAGCATTCGGTCGTCCATTCAAAATTTTTTGTCCCCCTCAATGTTTTGAAGAAGGGGAGAGACCTTTCTGTTGACTTGGCTATGAAGCGACCTAGAGTTGCCACTCTACCATTTAGTCGTTGTACCTCCTTAATGCACGTTGGCTCCTGCATTTCAACCAAAGCTTTTATTTTTTCTGGGTTGGCTTCAATGCCCCTCTGTGATACCATGAACCCCAAGAACTTGCCAGCTGCCACTCCAAACACACACTTGCTAGGATTTAGTTTCATGTCGTTTGCTCGCAGATTGGCGAACGTTTCCCTTAGGTCGACCACATGACGTTCGGCCTTTATTTTTATGACCATATCGTCGATGTAGGCCTCCACGTTTTGGCCAATCTGACTTGCAAAGACCTTGTTTACCATCCTCTGGTAGGTCGCTCCAGCGTTCTTCAGCCCGAAGAGCATTATGATGTAGTAATATGTACCTCCAGCAACTTAGAATGTCGTTTTGTCAATATCGTCCTAATGCATTTTGATTTGATGATGCCCTGAATAAGCGTCGAGGAAGCTGAGGGTTGCATGTCCAGCTATAGAATTGACCAACTTGTCAATCCTTGGTAGAGGATAGCTGTCTTTAGGGCAAGCTACGTTCAGGTCGGTGAGGTCGACACACATTCTCCATTTGCCATTGGCTTTCTTGACCATCACCACATTTGCTAGCTAGGTAGTGAAAGCGTCTCTTTTATTATACCTGCACTCAAGAGTTTATCTACCTCTAGTTTGATGGCCTCTTCTTTGTCACGAGCAAACATTCTTAGCTTTTGTGCTTTGAATTTGATGGTGGGATTGACCTCCAGTCGATGAACAGCAACCTCTTTTTTTATTCCCCTCATGTCTTCTACTCGCCAGGCAAAGACATCAGTGTTTTCCTTCAATAGCTCGACTATTTCTGCCCTTTCTTCAGGCGACAATTGTCTCCCTATTTTGATGAGTTGCTCGGGGTAGGATGGATTAGCTACTATCTCTTCTAGCTCGTCAACAGGTTCCAGCTCTGGGTCTCGATGATAATCTCTCTAACCCTTCTCCTTTCCTCAGCTCCCAAGTGTGGAGCTTCTGCCTCAATCATGCCATCTAGATTGGCAGCAATTTCCCCACTGGTGGCCCCCGAGTTATGGTTGACTTGAAGGCTTAGGTCGTCGACGACAATCTAGTCGACCATAATTGTATCTGCTACGAACCTTGTGTTGTCGGAGAGACGTGTTGGTTCAGTCATGAGATGGTCATGTGAGGGATAGGTCGTCTCCTCAACACATTGGATCGTTGATAGCATGGTAGTGGTGGTGACCGATTTGGAGAGCTTCCAGCTCGCTTCAGGAGTATCAATTTCTAGCTCTCTCTTCTTTTTGGATCGTAGGACATGATCAAGGTATTCTCTGGTCGTGCTAAGTACGCATCCCACTCCCAACATGGTGGGAAATTTAACTCTATGGTGGGGAATTGAAGGAACCATTCCTAGTGCGACCTGCCCAGGTATACCCAAGATAGCATGGTAATCACTAATGACATCAATGACAATAAAGGTTACCTTGGCCACTGTCCTCAAAGGATGCTGTCCAATATCAACCTCCTGCTCGATCTGCCCCTTGGCATAAACCCGGTGATTGGTGAAGCCCTCTAGTCGGCCTGCATAAGTTGACAATCTGACATTTGTTAACCCCATATCGAGAAAGATTTTGTAGTAAAGGATATCTTTGCAGGCCCATGTGTCGACCAATATTCTGCTCGACGTGCAATCGTCTATCAACCCCGGAATCACCAAAGTCTGCTCCCTTACAATTATGCTGGCAGCCAGCTCGTAGGGATAGAAACTTATTACCTCATCCGGAACACAGCTTCTAGGATGCACATAAGGAGCTTTGTTTAGCTGAAAAATTTTATGTTTTAGGGCGGTGTTGCTTGTCAGCGATCACCCCCAAAGTCAGCCTAGGTTGCCTCGACTCAGGCATCCCTCTGGCAGGCCGATCTCCACCAGCAGGACGATCACCCTTGAAAAAACCTGTCTAACCTTTCTTCCTTCACCCACTTCTCGATGATCCTCTTTAGACTCATGCATTATTCCGTAGTGTGCCCGGTATCCTTGCGATATTCACACTATTTACCATTGTCCCATCTGAACTTATTCTGAGCATTCATTGGGGGTGGGGGACCTAGGTCGACTATATTCATAATCTCAGTCTGACTCACGGTAAGAGGGGTGAAGCTTTCAGGGACTCTCTCATTCGCCCTCGTTCTATTTTTCCCCTTGTTGTTGTTGTCATTGTTCTTCGCATGTCCCCCTTTAGCCGATTCACCAGCTTCAGAATGCTTCGAGCCCTTATCTTTCTTTCTTTCTTTTCTTTCTTCAGACACGGCCACATCGTAGGCCCTTTCAAATAACTCTTGCCTCGTGGTCGCTCTCCTAACTTGGAGCTCATAGTCCAAATTAGGAGAGGACACTCCATTTCTGAAGCAATTGATAACTTCTCTATCTGTAAGGTCCTCTTCAATTTGGTCAACCAACTCCTTAAACCGAGTGAAATAACTCATGGTGCTTTCAGTTTTGCCTTGAGTCATATTGTTTAGGTCGGTGACTGTCTTTTTACGTGCCCCGGCTGTAGAGAATCTGTCTAGGAACTTCTTCCTCATATACTCCCATGAGGAGATGCAACCATGGGCTAGACCACGGAATCAAGTCAGTGCTGCACCTGTGAAGGTGCTGGTGAGTGCCTTGCTGTGAAGTACCCGATTTTCATTTTTTGAAAAATCAAACGGAGTCGCCACGCCGTTTTTAGTTTAGGGCCAAAACTTTGAAAAATGCCCAAAATTAGAGAAAAATGGGTTCGGATGTCACGTTACATTCCGGGAAGAACGTTAGGGTTCACCCGAAATGCCTCGTAAAACGAGTCTTCCTAATTTAAAACCGTTTGTGTGTATGTGAGTGTGTTTTGCAAAAGGAGTTTTCTGGAAATAAAGTTTTGACTGGACTGGACTGAAATTTACCAAAACAGTGTGCTTCTGTGAGTGAAAAACGACTGAAAAACAAAATGTCTGTCCATTTCATTCATGTCCGCGCGGATCAGGCCGAGGCTCAATCCTGTTCACACGGATGGGACAGTAATATTCTTTTTTTGCAGCTTTCCAGTCTGATTCTGTAAATTCCAGAATGTCAACTGGAGTTACAGAATCAGAACTGAAGTTTGCAACAGAAAATGATAAGTAAAAACATTTTTAAATTTGGCATCCATGCTTGTCCCCACTTTCCTTAGGCTTTAATTAGTGACCACTAAACATGATTAGTGGTGATCTACTATATCAAGCCATCCTTAGGGTACATTAGGACTTGAAAGCATTTCATTTTCTTGGGATGGGGAGATTTAACATAAAACAAAGATTAATGTATGAAAATTGAATTTAGGTTAAGGATGTATCAACTTTAGAGTGGATTTCTAAGGTGGTCATTAAGATAACCATCCTTGAGATCTTTGAACTCAATGTATCAACTTCACCTCTTTTGTAACCTAGGAACCTTAATGATCTTCATCCATGGAAATTGTTCCAAGGTGAAGATCTTAGGTTAGGAAAACACTTACAAGGAAGTAAAGACAATTTAGACCTTTTAAAATGGTCATCCATGGAAATTTATTCCAAGATGACTACATTTTAGGTCAAACAAACACCAATAACACAAAAAGAAAGTGAAAGTAAGAATATGGATCATTTAGTGTGATCATCCATGGAGATGAACTCCAAGGTGACCACACTTTAGGTCAAGAGATCAAGTAACAACTAGTTAATGTAAGAAGAGAGACAACAAACTAAAGAGAATGTTGATCCTTATAGAGAATCACCCATGGAAATGAAATCCATGGAGATCCTCTTGGATCTAGGACAAGAGATGAAGAACAAGTATATGAACAAGTTACATCCTTAAAACATGAGATGTATGCATGGATGAGGGAGATTAAGGTAAGGATAAGGAGGGTTTACCAATGGTTGTACCCTATCTTCCTTGAATTTGTGGTTGTACCCTATCTTCCTTGAATTTGTGTTTGGGGCTTGAATGTGATCAAGATTTGTGTTTGAATTTGGTGTTTGGATGAGTATTTTTGTTTGGTATTTAGGCTATTTTCTGGGATTTTCGTGAATATAACAGTAGGGTTTGAATGGTTGGCCTTCTTAAACTGAGAGAGAATGATTGTATTTATAGGCAGATTTTAGGTTTCAAAGGTATCCGCGCGGACGAGACTGAGTCTCATTCCTGTCCACGTGGATGGGAATGCTGGCGTGCCTGACTCTGCAGAAAGCAGTTTTGGCTGCTTGCATTTAATGTAAAGTTGGTCAATTTCTTGGAAATGGCTCTTCCCAACCGGTTTTTGACCTATTTTTGATATTCCTTTAAGGCCCTTTCTTGTTAAATTGCCTTAGGAAATGACCAAAATGCCCTTAGCTATTTATTCGACATGGAAGTCGTTAAATTGGGCTGAGAGAACATTGGCAGTTCAGATTGAGACACTTACAGTAGCCACTCGGCGACGGCACTTTCGAAGGAAGTGGGGTCGTCGATAAAAGTGAGGTCCCAATCTGGTGGGGAAAAGAGGGTGACCATTTTGGTCGGACCGCTGGGGGGAAGGAATGACCATTTTGGTCTGATAGCTGAACCTAATGATAGGCTACCTACGTAACCTTAAGAGGAATCAAGCCAGTCGTAGTTTGGGTCTTTCGACTATCTTCAGACGTTGACCCTAGAGTGACTGTTTTAGGATGTCAACCTGATGATGATTTCGGTGTGTCGAATCAGAGGATGATTGCGATTTATCGCTTTCCTCGTATGTCGAAACCGAAGTGATAGCGTTTAGGTGCCTCAAGCCTTGATGATGGCGTTTTAGGTGCCTCGAACCTTGAAGATGGCGTTTTAGGTGTCTCGGACCTTGATGATGGCGTTTTAGGTGCCTCGGACCTTGATGATGGCGTTTTAGGTGCCTCGAACCTTAAAGATGGCGTTTTAGGTGCCTCAAGCCTTGATGATGGCGTTTTAGGTGCCTCGGACCTTGATGATGGCGTTTTAGGTACCTCAAACCTTGATGATGGCATTTTAGGTGCCTCGATCCTTGAAGATGGCGTTTTAGGTGCCTCGAACCTTGAAGATGGCGTTTTAGGTGCCTCAAACCTTAAAGATGGCGTTTTAGGTGCCTCGGACCTTGATGATGGAATTTTAGGTGCCTCAGACCTTGATGATGGCGTTTTAGGTGCCTCAAGCCTTGATGATGGCGTTTTAGGTGCCTCGGACCTTGATGTGAAATGATTTCGTTTGATGGCTCGCATCCTTTTGTTGGGGATGGATTCTGAGGGGATAGATGGTCCTTTGGTGGACTTCACTTGAAGGGATCGGTCTTACGTTTGCTGCCGGAGATGGAAACGAGGAAAGAAACGAAATTCCGTTAGCTTTCGTCAGAGAAATTGGGCTTACGTTTTACCGCCGGGGAAAAGGATGACCGTATTGGTCAAGTGGCTGGACCTATGGTAGGCTACCTACGTATCCCGAATGGGAATCAAGCCTATACGTAGTTCGAAAACTGCTGAGGATGGAATCGAGGAAAGAAACGGGATTTCGTTAGCTTTCGATGGAGGAAACGGGCTTACATTTTACCGCCGTTAGATTTTAGTGTGTGAGGAACTAACCTTGGATGACCTTCATTAAGTTTTTGGAAGAAAAATGACCTTTGGTTAACTTCTGGATATCCCTGTTAAGTCTGGGATCAAACTGCAGAGTCTGGATTTTTAAAGGGGCAAAAGGGGAATTTACCCCCTTCAATCATGTCCGCGCGGATAGGAACGAAGTGGGGACAGGTTTTTAAAAGGGCCACAGCCTTCATTCTTCTTCCCTACTTCAGTTTGACGGAGACGAGAGGGAGAGAGTGAAAAGACGCCATTGTTGGCCAAAAGCTTCAAAAATCCTTCCGTTTTCTTTGATTTTTCGAGCCATGGAACACGGGGAAGCTGCTATTCAAGGTCAGGGACGCGGTCCTGTTGCAGAGAGGAGGCTAGAGCTCGTAAGGATGCGGAGGCATTACTCACTTTCGCAATCGATTGCGGAGGAATCCTACCCAGATATGTGGCAGCATTGGTCCACTGATCCGGATCTTCGCACGGTATTTTTCGAATCCATTCATTGTTCTTGTTGATTTTATTCGAATAGGGTTTTAATTTTTTTTTTGAAAAAATTGAAAACCCTCGTTCTTGCCATTGAAATTTGAATTTTGATGATGTGCATGCTTTGTTGCATATGTGGGTAATACAAATACTCCCTCCGTCCCATAATATGTGACACAGTTACTGTTACGCACGGGAATTAAGAAAAAAGTGAAAAGGTTGATGTGTTGTGAGTGTAGATAGTTGAGTAGGAGAGAGAATGAGTGGAGAAAATAGTAAATTATAATGGTGTTGTGAGTATTAAAATAATGTAGGAGAGAGAATGAGTGGAGGGAATAGTAAAGATTTTTTGCCATTTTAGGAAGTGTGACTTATCAGTGGGACGCCCAAAATAGCAAAGTGTGTCACTTGTTGTGGGACGGAGGGAGTATGTATTTTATTTGAACAAAATAAGAATGGGCGATTTGCCATTTTTATTTTTTTTTTGAAATATGAGATGACGAAAATTTTCCCGAATCGGGGATGAACTTTTTTTTTTGTTGCATGTAGGATTTTTGCAATGAGATGATGTTTTTTATGAATGATATGAATGCAAAGAATTATTCGTGCGTGCCTTTTGTGATTTTATGTGAAAAATGAGACAGAGCTTTGCTTCTGTTGACTCCTTATGAATGAATGAATGTGAAAAATTGCTTATGTGTACTATTTTATGAAAAACGGGATGGAATTTTGCTTCTGTTGACTCCTTGTCATTGACATGTCCCTTTATGCATGTATGAATGATGAATGGTGATTGCTGAAAAACCTTTTCTTTTGTGCGAGAAAAATGGGATTGAGTCCATTGTATGCCGTTATGCTGCCAAATTTTTTCAAAACTTTATGCTTGTGTATGCAAATGCAACTGTTTATTGACATCTCTTTTTTCTTTTTTTTTTTTTTTTTCTCAAAGTGGTGATCGGTTTGGCAGATCGCCGAATAAGTCAAGACCCGGGATCAAGTGGAGTCTGTGATTAGCTTGTGGGATCGGCTTCCGATTTTGGGTAGGGGGCGATGATGAGTCCGAGGCAGATTGTCATTGAGACTGGATTGTACGAGTTTATTGAGTGTTTGAGGGGATTGGTGAAGTTGCCGAAGAGTAAGGGCTTGACTTTTGCTTTGGCGGAGCATTGGCGGGACGTGACCCACACCTTCCATTTCTTTTGGGGCGAGGCTACAGTTACGCCTTCTGACTATGTTGCGATCACGGGTTTGTCCTTCAAGGGACGTAGCATTGAGTGGAGGGATGGCTACAGTGACCGGGAGTTGCAAGATCTTTTAGGCTTTATCCCCATTCCCAAGAAGGGGATGGGGATGGAGTATGCAGTGATCCAAGGGAAGATTGTGGAGAGCATCAGGAGGTATGAGGCTGGTGATGAGAGGATTACTGCTGAGCAGATTGCTAGGTCTTTTCTGTGGTTCGCCTTTTCGAGTACATTGTTTGGACATGCCGAGGGAACGGCTGTGTTTGCTTTGCTGAGGACGTTGGTGGATGTGGAGAGAGCTGGAGAGGTGGCCTGGGGGGAGGCCGGGCTAGCAGAGCTTTACTTTTCTCTAGATGTACAGCCCAAGGCCGCAGTTCCCTTTCATGCTTTGAGTTTCCGCTGGAGGTACAAGCTTTTGCCTTTTCTTTTCCTTTTGCCTGTATTGTTCCTTTTTCCGAACTTAGCTGATGAAATCTTTTCCTTTCGCAGGTATGGGCTCTGGAGTTCTTTGACATTAGGATGTGGCGGCAGCCGGCGGAGCGCATTGGGGCATATCCGGCCATGCTCTCCTGGACTAGGCAGGCTCGGGAGAAGAGGGGTGCTCGAGGGCGCACGACCCTCAAGTACAAAGAGTGTCGGCCCCTTATGAGAGCAGAGACAGATGAGAGGATGAGGTTCTACCCCTGGGGCCGTTTTGACGTGGAGCAGCTGAAGGGCACGGAGAGATGGACGGTGGAGCGGAGGATCTTGAGGGGGTTGTCTTGCGACGTTTATTACTTGGGGGATAGGGTGACGCGCCAGCATGGTGACGACGCACCTTTGCTGGCACCTATGAGCCTCCTGCTGACATGATGAGCCCGACCGAGGGTTCGGAGACTTGGGCTTTTTAACGGGTGTAAGTACCCCAATCTGGATCACCCCCTTTCAAACACACGGGAAACACCGCAGACTCATCAACGCAGTCTCGACGACCTCTGGCACTCAAAACCCTCTCAAAACCCCCAGCCAAACCAAGGGAGGAGCCTTTCTGGGATAAAAAGGGACAAAAGGACCTTTTGGGAATTTTCAGAAATTGAAAGCAATAATGGTCCGTACGGACCTCTTTGCTTTAATAACTACCGAATCCTCTTAAAGTCCACAATATTCCCTCAAATCCTCGGGAAAATGATTACCCTCCCGCAGAGTTGGTCCGTACGGACCTCTTTGCATGTCAACTTGGTCCGTACTGACCTTATTGCAGACATGTGGAACATCATAATTGCAAATATTCCTCCATCATCACGCATTCCCTCAAATCGAGGAAAACCAAAAGTCTCGGATTACTGTGGAGGTCCGTACGGACCTCTTGCACCAAATCCGGCACTATAAATAGAGGGCTCCCCTCCTCATTTTCACACACCTCCCACTTCTCTCTTCCTCCCTAGGCCTTCTCGGCTTCCCTCTAAGTCCTTCCGAGGCATTCCCGCCCCTTTCGAATCCTTCCGAGGCCTTCCGAGCCCCCTCGTGGTGCTCCGAAGCCTCCCCGAGCGCTCCCGCGCTGCCCCGAGGCACTCTCGAGGTACTCTGAGGCCCCTCGTGGTACTCCGAGGCCTTGCCTGGTCTTTCCACGGTGTTTGGACTGTTTGGAGCAAGGTTTTGCTGAGGACAGTGGTTTTTGTACTGTTTTCTGGGGAAATGGGTTCTATTTGCAAGGAGGTCCGTACGGACATACTTAGCATGCAAAGAGGGTCCGCACGGACCAACCTTGCTGGGAAGGACATAAATGCTTTCCAAAGGCCTCGGTTCTTCCTCATTTCCCCATTCGCGTACCATTTTCGAGCTTTCTTCCCCATTTTCTCTAGGAACCTCCATTTTTGCCATGGATTCTTCGTATGTCCCTAGAATTTTGCCGAGGCTTTCGCAGAGAGGCAAGCACACTTCCTCGAGCAGTTGAAAACGTGGATGCGGCGCCGTATGAGGCATCGTAGACGGGCTTTCGAGGTAAGGTTTCGTCTTTGCTCTGGCTTTGGTCTTTTAAGGAGTTGGTTCCCGATTGGGATTTGTTGCGGGCCGCCGCGAAGTTCTCGGGATGTTAGGAGGCACGTGTATCGTTTCTCCTACAATGAAATGGTGCCCACTTTTGAAGATTTTCGGGCTTTGATTGGAGGACCGGAGGTGGAGGCCATCTCGCTTCCTTTGGTTGGTGATGCTTCTTTGTGAGCGTGAAGCTTGCGAGACTTTCTTCGTACCTCGTTGGAAGAAGTGCAGGCATGATCCTTGATTCGGGTCATATCGACATTTCCGAGCCGCCGGAGCGGTTCATGGTTGATGATGAGAGTGACGTCTCTGGGATGTATTTGCCTTGTGCGTGACGGCGA
This sequence comes from Adenophora triphylla var. japonica, assembly GCA_022495995.1. NCBI lineage: Eukaryota > Viridiplantae > Streptophyta > Magnoliopsida > Asterales > Campanulaceae > Adenophora > Adenophora triphylla. Next base: position 9,601 of record JAFEMH010006768.1, on the reverse strand, counting down.
CGCTTTTTCCGGTTAGTTCCCTTGGCATTTGTGATGGCGCTTTGCTAGATGTGGTAGGCACCGCAGAGCCGGAGAGGATATTGTCCCGTTGGTGCCGGGGGAGACTCTTCATGGTATCGACCGTCCGGCGACCGGGGATCGTTTTATGAGAGGGGGAAGCCCCGCTTTACTCACCTTGTGGCCGCGAGAGAGACTTCGTGCCATGCCCGAGGCTCCGACGTCGTTTAGCCCGTGGTCCTTTGCTCGCCGACCTCTTGTGTTGGGATATGGATCACCCGCCCGGGAGAGATGGATGGCACAGGCTGGTACTGCATCGATCCGCCGGTGGGTTCCTGCACCGGAGGATCGAGACCAGGAGGATCTTGCAGAAGCGGTCCTACGTTGTCGAGTTCCAGGTTTGTCTTGGTCCTCCTTCTATATTCCGTCGCTTGTTTCCCGGCAGCTTGGGATGAAGCAGAGCCTTTGTTGGCCGGGATGACCTTGCTACTGCGGAGGTAGTTCCTCTGTACGGCAGCTCCAGTGCCTTCTTGTATTGTCCGAGGGTATGGAAGTATTCCGCTTTCCCTCCCGTGGTACTCCTTAGACGTCTGGGAGCGTTGTGTTGACGACTCGCATCCGGCCCGGTATGAGCGGCGTGTCGGGCGCTCCCAGTGGTCTTGGAGAGCAAAGGCGTGTAGCGATTCTGGGACCCGGTTGCAGTAGCTATTGCCTTAGGAGTGCCGAAGCCTGGTCTGACCCTTTGGATGTGACGGGAGACGCTTTGTTTGACTATGAGACTAGAGTTGACCGACTGACAGGAGAGGTCCTCTTTACGGTACTCCGCAGTGGGAGGAGATCCGAGCCGAAGCACGGCGAATGAAGCCCCGAGAGCTACTGGATTATTTGACTCTACGGGGAGGACCCCAGATCTCGGACTGAGAGACGCAGAGTTGGTTCACGTGGAGCGAAAGAAGACTCGTCGGGGACGAGGGAAGAAAGGAAAGAATGGCGAGGGGACAAGCGCAGATGGCGCGGAATGACCTCCTAGGTATCCATTCATTGCATTGCAAACACATTATTAGTTAAATGTATTAAGCTGTCTTTTAGCATGTTGTGAACTTGAGAGTAGACCGTGCTTGAACTCATCAAGAAATGTTGTAACCGTTAGTGATTTGTGATTTACTTTTAAAGCTTTGTCGAGACGCAAGATCTCTTGTTCGCCCTTGCTTCTGTTGTGCACTTTGTCGGCGTCCAATCTTTGGACTTTTCTGTTTCATTCGCGGACTGAAGCAGTCTGGGCCCTGACGGCAATCCCCTTTGCTGAGGCTTTGTGCTTGGCTGAGAGGTTGAATGCTCCCTTGACAAGTCGTTCTGACGGTCTTTTTCGTAGCTTCCTTGCCGCTTGTTGGCGTCGGGCTCTTGACCTTAATTTCGCAGCTTCTGCTTGAGCTTCTTTTTTTTTTTTTTTTGTGAGCCCTTGCTCGAGCTCCTTTTTTTTTTATTTATTATTTTTTTTTTGTGTGAGCCCTTGCTCGAGCTCCTTTTTTTTATTTATTATTTTTTTTTTTTGAAGCGCATGAGGGCGAAGACAAGCCCCTGGCCTGGAAGCAGACACGAGTCAGTCGTTTGATGCTGAGTGACCCTTGGACGTCCTTTGATGTTGCCGCCGTTGTTTGACTTGGTCAAGGTGACTGTTGGGGCGTGTTCTTGAAAAGTGCGGAGCTTGATGGAGGTCTTGATTGACATTCAAACTTTTGACTTTTTTGTGTGTTTTTAGACCGGACCAATTAAGGTTGCCTACGTTCCCTGGACTAGAGGGCTCAGTCTCCGCGTAGTTCGACACTACATGGAGTGCCAAGAGGTGCACAGCTTGTTCTTCTTCAGGCGAAGTATCTCGCGAAGTTTGCTTCCGCTGACCGGATTCATGAAGGGATTGCCGCCTAGGTCCGTTAGCTTCATGGCGCTCCGGAGAAGATCTTTGAACCACGAAAGGGCCGATCCATGTGGGTTCCCATTTTCCCAGTGGGTTGGTTCGAGTGGGAGGCTTTTCTTCGAGTACAAGGTCACCTTCCCCGATGTCTCGGGATTTGACTTTCTTGTCGAAAGCTCTAGCCATCCCCGCTTTGATAGGCTCCTGACGTGTTCCATGGCCTTTAGTCGTCGCTCGTCTAGCAGAGCCAATTCGTCATGCTCGGCCTGAGCCATTCGACTTCGTTGATGTCATTTTCCACAAAGACTCCTGGAGTGAGGGAATTTCCAGCCTCGATGGGAAGGACCGCTTCCATCCCGTATGTCAGTGGCAAATGGGGTTTCTCCCGTGGGTCGTTCTCGACTGATGTGCGGTAGCCCCAAAGTGCAAGGTGCAGCTTCTGGGCCAATCTCGCCCCTGGGTGGTCATTTTCGGATGATCCGTTCGAGGGTTTTGTTTGTCGCTTCCACGGCGCCGTTTGTTTGTGGCCGGTAGGGAGAAGATTTGTGACGTGTGATCTTGAATTCAGCCAGCCAGCCCGTCGACTCCCTTCGAAGTGGAGCCGTTGTCTCGATATGACCTCATTTGGGATGCCGTATCGGCATATGATGTTTTCCTTGAGGAAATGTGCGACCTTCTTGGAGGTGAGTACCTTGTAGAGACTTGGCTTCGACCCATTTGGTGAAGTAGTCGACGGCTACTAAGATGAACTCGTGACCGTGGCTGCCCGGGGGAGCGAGTTTCCCAATGACGTCAATTCCCCAAGTGGCAAAGGGCCAAGGTGTAGTCATGCAAGAGAGATCGTGGCGCGGCAGATGATTGAGGTTGGAGAACCGCTGGCACTTGTCGCAGCCTTTCGGACAAAGTGGATGCAATCCGCTCCATGGAGATCCAAGAGTAGCCCATCCCGAGAATGATTTGCATCGTGGCTCGCATTCATGTGGGGACCGCAAGCCCCATTGTGGACTTCTGCTCATGAACTTGTTCGCTTCTTCTTGGCCGACGCAGATAGGAGTGGCCCGTGGTAGCGTTTCTTGTATAACATGTCCCCGAGGATGACGAAGTGAGAGGCAAGGCGTTTTAGTGGCCATGATGCTCTTGGTTTGACCCCTTCGTGTGTTGACCTTCCTTGTTCATGAAGGCGCTTTCCCGTTCTTGAGGTATTGGAAGATCCGGCTTGTGCCGAAATGGCGTCGGACTTGCGTCTCTTTGGCTCTTCAAGCAATCTTGCAAATCGTTGTGATTAAAACCTTCTCGGCAGCCTTGGGCCCGGTTTTTCTCTCGTTTGACAACATGCTTAAATGTTTGCTTGATGCATTTATTTAATTAATGTGTTTGCCTTTTGTATAGATGAATTTAACTGCTTTTGATTAGTTAATGTCATCATTTGTTAAAGATGCAATGAAATGGTTTTTTAGGAAGGTCGGACCTTTATTGAAAGCGTGAAGGCCGTACATATCATTGATCAAAGATTCACAATCGTCGGGCGTAAAGCCGTCAAAAGACACAAAAGATGTGAATACACGCACAACAAGACTCGAAGCTAGACTATAGGCGACGAGGGATTGGACCAGGCTTCATTACTCTCGGATGGCTGTAGCTCTAGAGGGAGTGGTGCCGGTTTAGGTGGCCAATCTTCCTCGTACGAGTCCCGGAAAGTAGCTTGCATGCGGTTCGATTTCAAACCGTATCGCGGAGGTTTGGCCGCTCCCGATGATGTCCCCTCCATTAGTGTTGCCACCAGTCCCTGGGGTTTTTGATGATAGAAGTCGCCGAGGGCTACTTCTAGGAGGGCGAAGCATTCGCCGATTCGGAGTGGATTTTTGCCGATGTTGATCACTTTCATAGAATCCGCTTCTTTATCTCGGGATCTTTGCTTGGACGACGTTTACAATGTCCGATTCGAGCGGACATGCTATATCTCCTTCCCCGATTAAGCCTTGGAGGAGGTTGCGCCACTGTTCGTCTGTGTCGGACACCGGAATGTTGAATTGAACTAAGCCTGTGATGGCTGTCCCCGTAAGATCCGAGAGTGTCGGCCAGAGGGTTGTCTTGTACCGGGGATCGGTGATGAGCCGCTTGCAAGAGGGTTTTCGGCAAAGTAAGGGTCTACTCCTCGATCAATCTCCATTAGGGCATCCATCTCTTGATCCTCTCTCAAGCATTCTTCAGCCGCATATGTCGAGTTGTCATCCCGAATCTACGAGTTCTTCAATTTCCACTGTCGCGGCTTAGAGCGTGGATGTAAGGATCCACTTCGTAGCGGACAGGTAGGAGAATCATCTCGAGAAGAGTATCTCGGTCATGCTCGGGACCTTCTTCCGGGTCATAGCTTGCCGGCCAAGCACTTGCCATCGCATCGCTTCCGCGGATCACTTCGATCGCTCCGTTGGCATTGATGAATTTCACGCATTGGTGAAGAGTAGATGATACCGCTTTCATCCGATGTATCCAAGGCCGTCCCAACAAAGCAGAAGGTTGGTTTGATTTCCACGACTTGGAACTCTACCGACTCTAGTTGTACGTCGAATTGGATCCTCAAATTGATGATTCCTACGATTGGTCGTGGCAAGAGAGTCGTAGGCTCGGATTACCCGAGGTGAAGGCCTTATCAGAGAACGGCCGATGTGGAGTCGTTTCCAAATGTGCTTAAAGCGATGATGTTGATCGCGGAGCCGTTATCAATCAAGACGTTCGGGAGGAAGAACCTCTCTATCTTTATGAGGATGAGGAGAGCTTCGTTGTGCCGATTCTCACATATTGGCAAGTCATCGTCTCGTGAAGGCTAAACCGCTTCCCGTGCTACCGCTGGACTCGCCTCGTCTCGGGAACGTTCGATCCAACCATTTGTATGCCTTGGCCGGGGCAAAGATCGTAGGGAGACAGCTGGCCCTCGGGCGTTCTTGTCGGAATTCCCGGTCACGAGACCTTTGACTCTTGTTTCACGCTCCTGGCCATAGCGAGACAAAGATGCCGACGGTTTCGGAAATTGCAGGAGTCCGCTCTCGCTGGGGTTTCGTCAATGGCTATTGAGTTTACCCCGTCGTTGCCTGGGAATGGATTTCCAATGGTATCGGGACCACGGGGCGTTCCAATTTTCCCTCCTCAATGAGCCCCCGAATCACCTCGCTGAGTACGAAGCAATTGTCGGTGGTGTGGCCGGGTAGTTATGGAAGGCGCAAGGCTTGCTCATATCCATGTTGGGTTTGAGGGTCTTCGGTTGGAAATTCTCGAGTGGTTTGAGAAGATTTCGCTTCACCAAAGCTTCAAATACTTGACCCAAGTGGCATTTCCAGTTATCAAAATGTTGGAACCGTGGGAAGCGAGGGGGTTGCTATTCTTTGGGGCCGCCCGATCGCGGTTTACTTGAGCTCCGTCTCGAATGTAGTGCAGACTGCTCCGGCCGCTTCCTTTCCTTTGGTCAGCGTGGAGTCAAGTTGCCGTGTTTGTTCGATAGCGGTAAGACGAGGCAGGGGTTGCCGTTGCCTTTTGAAGACTCGTAGTCTTTTCAAACTTTGTCCCGGCGTTGACCATGGCACGGAGGTCCTGGATAGAAATGGTGGTCGATCAAAGTCCTCAAAGATGGTTTGAGGCGTGAATGGAAGATGTCCATCCGCTTCTTCTTTGGAAAGCGGATCCATTATCTCGCTTAGCTTCCAGCCCATCTTTTGTAGAATTCGCCCACCGGTTCGTCATCCTTTGTTCGGTGGCTTGCGTGTCATGGCGGTTTGTTTCCCATTCAAGATTGGCGCGGTACTTCTCCAGAAGATTTCACCGATCTCGATCCCACGTGGAGCGGTTTTCTCGCCTTCACATTGAGGAACCACCTTAGTGCCGTGGATTTGAGGGAATGCCGAAAATGATCTCGCCATCTCGGTTGAGGGGTTGCCCCTTTGGCTCTCATACCTGTGGACGTAGGTGTCGATGTGGGTTTTGGGCATTCTCGTTCCGTCAAACTTTTCCATTTCCGGCATCCCGAACTTTGGAGGGAGAGGGACCACTTTGTTCGGATCGGTAGGCGTGAGTGGAGTCCTTCCGAGAACTAGCTAGCTTCGCCTTGCATGTCTTTTCATCCGTTCGATCAACCAAGCCATGTGAGGGTCACCACTGTCCGAGGTGGGTTACCGTTTTCGTGGACTGGAAATCGAAGATGGAGGTGGATTGGCCGATGGGATCGCCATTCGGGAGTCTCTGGGAGGTAGTTGAGAGCGTATACCAACCCATACCCTGGGTGTCAAGTTGAGGGCGTGATTGCCAGTCCGCTAAGGGCTGTGTTTGGGAACCGGGAAACGATTCGTTAGCCCCAATTGGGCGTACTAGGTGTGGCAAACTTGAGATGTCGGGATATCCGCCGGATGCCCGTCCCCGGTAAGAATGGGGACTTTGATTGTGATTGCGAGGCTCGTATAGAGGCAAAGGATTGAATCCCGGGGGATACCGAGATGCACCGGGATCTCGCGTGAGCAGTGCACGTATGTGTGCCGTTGGTACCGAGCTTGATGTGCAGAGCCGGGAAACCGACCGATCTCGAGGCGGGCATGTCGGAGCCGCTGACCGACGCCCGAGGGGAGCTGAGCGAGAGCCGCTTGCGTTGCCGGGATCTCGTAGCTTGGCGGAGGCGGGACCCGCTCGATAGCTTTGAGAAACCGGGGAGCCGGTATGTTCGTCTTCTATGAGAACAAAGGTTCCATCAAAGTTGGGGAACCGCAATCGTTCCTCGAAGACGCAAGGTGTCGACGATCCAGCTTGCCGCTCTTCTTGGCGCTTCTTGATGGCTTCGAAGGCTCGCAGCACCTCCTCCATTGTCCTGGAGATTCCTTAGTGGCGGGGTTCCGTTTCCCTCACTGTTATCTCGTTGATCCCGTCATGGGGGAGTATTGGACGGTGCGGACCGTTGAACCGAAGTGGCTATCGGACCTTGTGACCTCAATACCGAAAAGGCGGCTTCCAGTGATTCTCAACCACTCTCGGTTCGCCGGAGGGGGCGACGGGCAAGGTTTAGACACATGAATGGCCTAACGGGATAAAAGGGGGAAAGCTCACGTGGCATGCGGTTTCCGTTTCTTTTATTTTCTGATTTTTTTTTTTTTGTTGTTTTAATTTACTTAAAACATGTTTTCTCATAATCCTAGGTAGGTTGGAAAAGATTGCTCTTGTTTTTCGCAACTATGCTAGATCCCGGGTCGGGAGACCATCCGTGCGGCTATAAGCCCTCGTTTTGCACCCGTATTTCGACATCCCGGGTGGACAGCCTGTGCGAGGGTCCTATAGTGCAAGCGGTTTCCACCGGCCTAAAAGAAAATCGAACCTAAGGACCGAGCCTCGTCATGTTCGCTTTTGGATGCGTTAGCCATGCTGAATAGTGAACCGAGCCGGCCACCGAGTCAAGATCGTGTCAAGAGTTCGGCATGACCTTCTCTTACCTTGCTTACGCAAGGGATCCGTGACGTTAGGCGTTGGCCGGGTCATATCGCCATGGCCGACGTATCAAAGGCGTGATGACATGGTGTCATGCGAGCATGGATGTATATCCTGGACGGAACATCGTCTGCGTAGCTTCGAAATCAAGATCAGTCAAGATTTTAGCATGACCTTTTCATCGCTTTGCTTGCGCAAGGGATCTTGAGTTCCGAGCCTTGACTTAAAATGGCCGGCATGGTATATGTATCCAGCCGTATGACACGGACCGGGTAAAACCAACCGAGTCCTGGACAGAGTGTGACTCAAGACTCAAACGTGTGGCTGACGCTTGGCTAGGATGGGATGTTTGGAATGATCCCGTGCGCGCCCAAGAGGCCTAGGAAGACCAAACGGATCGCAACCGAGACCACTCCGGTTAAGGGTTGTAGTGTGCAGCTGTATCCGAGGCAAAGAAGGCGCATAGTGTGCGGTGTAACCGAGGCAAAGAAGTGAGTAGAGTGCGGTGTAACCGAGGCAAGAAGGCGCGTAGTGTGCGGTCTCTAAAATTCTTTTTCCGAGTAAAATAGAAATTTTGAAGAATTTTAAATGTATGCACGTATGTATATTTGATGCATTTTTTGTATTTTTATTTTTTTTGTAAAATAAAAACGAAGCACGTGCACACACACACAACAGCTTAAAGGAAGGGGTAAAATGAAAGTTTGACCTCATCATCGCTTTTAAAATCTTTTGTTTTGTTTAAAAGTTTGTAAAACAAAATGTCCCCAGCAGAGTCGCAAACTGAAATTACCCGGATCCGGCTCGCGCGCGGAGCCCCGGCATCTCGCATTCGTCGATGTTCGGGAAGTCGCCCGGATCCGAGAGGCAAGCACAATCGCGCCCTAAGATCCGGCTTATTCCGTTTTTAGCGTTGCGTGTTGGAGGTGTCTCGCCGTTTTGCTTTCGCATTTTGTAGAGTCGCCACGCCGTTTTTATTAAGCCCAAAACATTGAAAAGGGCACGCTTAAAGATAAATTTTAAACCTGTTTTTGTGTGATGAGATTTTGAGTTCGGAGGTCGATGACTCCTCGGAAGAGAATATTAGAATATTAGAGCTCACCCGAGTAGCCTCGTAAAACGAGTCTTTCTGATACCCCTAATATCCTTTAAAAAGTTGTGTGTGTGTGTGCGTGCTTTTAAAAATGCATGTCAGATCGGATGTCTACATTGTATTGAAATGTATTGAAATAGAATAGGAAGGAAGCCTTACCAATGTTGGTTCGTGTCTCTGTCTTCCGCAGGGAATGAAGTGTTTGAGGCTCTGAGTAGCGTTCCACGGATTGCTTCGGGATGCCGGTTGTCCGCGACGTAGTTTCGGCGTGAGTTGAAACCGTAGGCCGCGTCAGCGCAGGTTCGGCGTGCGTGGGGATCGTCGGGATCACTCGGCAGCGCAGGTTCTAAGGCGTGCGTTGGAATCGTTGGTTGGATTCGGGCAGAGGTTCGGCAAGGTTTGGGATCGCCGGTTTGACTCGGAAAGAGCCGGACACCGTGGAAAGACTGCAAGGCCTCCTGAGTACCACGAGGGGCCTCGTAGTACCTCGAGAGTGCCTCGGGCAGCGCGGAGCCGTCTCGGTGAGCGCTCGGAGAGGCTTCGAGCACCTCGAGGGGCTCAAGGCCTCTAAGGATCCGAAGGGGCCGGGAATGCCTCGAAAGGTCTTAGAAGGGGAGCCGAAGGCTTAGTGGAGGAAGAGAGAAGTGGGAGGTGTGTGAAAATGAGGAGGGGGAGCCCTCTATTTATAGTAAAAATTTCGAGGCAAAGAGGTCCGTACGGACCTTCTTGGTTATCCGTAATTTTGGATTTCCTCGATTTGAGGGAATCTCGCAATGATGGAGAATATTCTCGAATGATGATGTCCCCCATGCAATAAGGTCCGTGACGACCATCTTGCATGCAAAGAGGTCCCGTACGACCAACTCGCATGGAAGTCATCATTTCTTCCTGGATTTGAGGGAATATTGTGGACTTTAAGGGATTTAGTAATCATTGAAACAAAGAGGTCCGTACGGACCTTAATTGCTTTTCCGATTTAAAATTCCCAAAAGGTCCTTTTGTCCCTTTTATCCCGTAAAGGCTCCTCCCTTGGTTTGTTTGGGGGTTTGAGAGGGTTTTGAGAGGGTTTTGAGGAGAGAGGTCCCCGAGATCAAGGTGGATGAGTCTACGGTGTTTCCCGTGTGTTTGAAAGGGAGTGATCC
>JAFEMH010006767.1:0-113274 GCA_022495995.1 Adenophora triphylla var. japonica | reverse complement strand
ATGATGAGCATAATGTGTTTGTAATGGCTCTTACTTACTCCCGAGAAATCATTCCCAACCCCTGTTTGGGAAAAGGTAGAGAAGAAGAGTGGAAACAAGCCAGTAATGACTTTTGGGATGAAGAAAGTTGTATCTCAGATGCTTTGAAAGCACAACCGTGAGATCTCTACTGCCCCAGAGGTACAAATGGATGAAGTTAAGTTCAGAAAGGAGATTCAACGCCAGATCAGCCGAGTATACTTCCCTATGGAATTGGTGTCGACAAAGAGCAATAATGATCCGCAGAGTGCACAATCAAATGACAACGCTGCGCAAGACTGCTACTCTTTCCCAGGGGCCAACAACAAGAAGGAGTGAGATCCCGGTCCAACACTTGTCGGAAGTCCCCCTTCGAGTCAATAAGTGAGCGTAGGGTCTAGAGTCAGTGGCGTCTATTCGGTCGAGTCGAGGAATCTTTGAATTCCAGGTCCTCGAGAGTCATCCGAAGGCCTCACGCACGAGGATTATGAAAATGTAATCGATGTCATTCCTTTCCCCTTATTTTGAATGAAATGACAAATCTTTACGACGTTATCCTCTTATTGCCAACTTAACAAATGATAAATTAACTCAAAAACTTAACAACAGTTAATAATGAATCATTTGAACAAGATGTGCAAAACACACTAAACTTGAACAATACATTAAAAGAAATCTTTAATGCAGGTTTTCGAAAAGAAAACCGGGCCCAGTTTGCCACGAGGAGGTTTTGAATAAGTGTGAATCTTGGGTACTATTGAGGAACCTGGGAAACCCATGAGACACTTTATTGGAAGCTATCCGTGGGGTTGAAAGGTAGACGATTGGATGTTCCGCTCGAAAGAATACGTCGACGTGTTTGCATGGTCATCTACGAGGATGCTGGGAGGCTAGACAGGGTTCGATAGTAGAGCACGTAATCCCTCTAGCACCAGGGATGCTAAGCCGTGCAGCGAGCACCGAGAAAAATCAAAGCCATGCAATGGATATGAGGCCACCTCAAACCCGCATTTAAGTCAAGAGCTTCATGGGTAAATTGCGGTACATCGGCCGTTTCGTCAATCAGGAGTTGACCACTATGTGCGAGCCCATCTTCAAGCTCATGAAGAAGAATGTGGACACGTAATGGACCGAAGAATGCCAAGATGCCTTTGACCGGATCAAGGCATACTTAGTACATCCCCGGTACTATGCCCCCACATAGACGAAGCCTCTTCGCTCTATCTCCTTGTCATGGCATACACGGCGGTTGGAGTTATGCTTTGGCTCAAGAGAAGAAAGACTCTCGGGTAGAAAATGCCATTTACTTTGTCGGCCGGAAGCTACGGGGAGTGAGCTCAATTACTCGGCATGTGAAAAGACTGTGCAGGATCGGGTCTCGGGTAGTCGGCAAGTTGAAGCATTATATGCAAGCCCACCTGTGAATTTGGTCTCGAAAATGGACCCCATCAAGTACATCTTTGACAAGCCTTCCCTCTCGATGCGTTTAGCGAAGTGGTCCTTCTTCTTAGGCGAGAATACGACATCAACTATGTGACCCCGAAAGGCCATCAAGGGTCAAGCATTGTCGGATCACTGGCGAACTTCCCCTAATGAAGACAGAGGGCCTGAACCCCAATTCCCGGATGAAGGGATCTTTGCGGTTGAGCACGAGAATAGATGGCAATTGTTCTTTGACGGAGCCGCTAACAAAAGAGGAAATGGTGTAGGAATGCTATTGGTCGATCGAGGAAAGATGAGCGTACCCCGTAGCCCTCTTGTAAGTGCTCCAATTTGAGCTTGTTAGAATTTTCGTTAGAAAATTAACGAAAGTTATAACATTTCTAACAATTCCTAACAATCCTAACATTTCTAACAAAGTGAGGGTAAAATGGGCATTGTTATTTAAGGTTAAACCTCAAAAGGAATCTTAAAAAGCAAAACAAAAGAAGAAAACCAAAAATAGCAATGGCTGGAAACAAAAAGCCCATTGGTTAATTTGAATTTTGAAAAGAAATATTCTTCTTGTCCAAAGCTGGAGCTGCATTTAATGAACAGTGCACGCCAAGCAGTCCCATCCGCGCGGACATCTTTGCAATTTCCAGAGGGCTATAAATTAAGCCCTCCAGTCACAAAAATAAAAGGAGGAAAAACACATTTTGCACCGAACCTCTGGCGAAATATAGAGAGAAAACAGTGAGAATTCACTTGAATTGTCACCATTTTCTCTCCAATCTTTCCCAACTCATACTCATCCACTCACTCTCATATTAAAGCCCTAAACACTCATACACTCAAGCCAAACACTCAAGAACACAAGGAAGATTGGTAAACCCTCCTCTTCCTAACCCTAAATCTCATCCATGCATGCATCTTCAAACTACAAAATGTAGTTCTTTCATCTTCTTGCTCTAGATCTAAGAAGATCACCATGGAAGACCATCTCCATGGATGATCTTCTACAAAGATTAAAATTATTTCCAAGTTTTCTTACTTTCTTACCAAGAAAACTCATTTTCAAAACCCTAAAAACCATTTTCAAGCATAAAATCTCATTTTCAAAGGATAAAAATCCCCTTTCCAAGCAAATGAAATGCTTAGTCCTAATGTACCCCAAGGATGGTTTGGTATAGTTGATTCACCACTAAAATGTCTAGTGATCACTAACCAAAACCTAGGGAAATGGGGACAAGCATGGATGCAAAACCCCCCTTTAAATCATATTTTCCTTCTTGAGAAGTTGCTGTCCAGTAGCAATTTTCTCAGACCTCAGTCCATGGTCTTAATTTTTGGACACAGATGAACTTGGAATTTGGTGTTGACTACAAAATACTTTTTGTAGCCAACATCCAGAGCTTTTCAGACATATTTTTACCTTATTTTTGGGTGAGTAAAACTCCTCTTTTCAAATTTTCTTTCAGAGACCAGTTCATCAGCTTCTGGGAATCCAGATCTCATATCTGAGGTTTCCAGAAGGTTTTCACCTCTCAAATCTTCTCCAAAATGGAAAATTCCTTCGCACAAACTTTATTTAAGGTGTCTAGAACAACTTTCATTCTCTGAGTTTATCCAGATTATGAAGTTTTAAGACCCTTGAATCCATTTCAAAATCAAAGGTCCACTGCCTTTTTCATTCTGGCAGAAATGGCTCTCAACTTCAAAAGGTCTTTTGAGTACCAAATCTCAATCCAAAAATCTTCCAAAAAATCATGGGATCAGTTTAAAGTCTTAAAAAGATATCCCAATTTTTACTTTTCTGAGTTTCAACTTATTTTGGCCAAAACACACACACACACACACACACAAATGATTTTCAGCTTGGAAGACTCGTTTTACGAGGCGCGTCGGGTGCACATTAACGTCCTTCCCGACGCGTAACATGACCTCCGAACCTAAATCTCTGATCTCGGGCTTTTTTCAAAGTTTTGGCCCTCAAAATTAAAATGGCGTGGCGACTCCGTTTTCGTTGATTTTCTTTCAAACAAAAAAAATGGGAAAATTTTCGGATATGCACATCATCACAGTGGCGACTCCGCTGGGGAATTAAGCTTTTTTTTTTTGAAAAAAATGGTATTTGGTATATTGGTGGAAACCACTAAATTTCCCGTTATCGCCTCCTAACACGAGTCGAGGATAAATTGTGGTCTAACAATCCCACGTACCGGTATCACCGTTTTCAAAAAAAAAAAGGGCTTTTGAGGGTCAAGCTTCCGTCCCGGCTTTGAAAATCATTTTTGTGTGTGTGTTGATTTTTGCACAGTTTTCATGTTGTTTTGGCCGCCTCGGAGAAAGTCAAAATTTTGACTGTCGGAATAATGTCCCTAACTGTCGGAAGCTTCGTGCTTATGTGCTCATTAAAAATTTCAAAAAAAAAAATTTCAAAAAAAAAAGGATTTTCAAAAAAAAAGAAAATTCCCAAAAAAAAAAATCATGCATCATATTTTTAAGACTCATAAAAATCTCTATTTTACTCGAAAAGAATATAGGCTGCTTGCACACTACGCGCACGTGACCGTACACTTTGCACACTACGTCCTTAACCCGGGAAATCCTTGTCGCGGTCCGTTTGGTCTTATTACGCCTCTCGGATGAGCACAGACTACCCAAACATCCCATGGAGCCTCGTGTCGACCATGCACTTGTCCGTGACATACTTTTGTCCGAGACCCGGTTGGTTTTTAGTCCGGTCCGTGTCATGCCCCGTCCGTGTATAGACCTTTCCTTTCAAGCCTTTGTCGGCATACCGACTCAATATCTTTCGGGGACCCTAATCGCCGAAGTTCGCACGGTTTCCGCCGCGGACTTTGACCAAGATATTGACCGGCGCCTTGACTTCGGTTCGATCGGCACAAATTATACACCGACTCCCGGCATTGACACCGAGTCATCAAGGATTAATGAATATTCCATGCCTAATTACGGCTTAGCGACGATAAGTCAAGATCAATTGTGGACGCTTATCGGTCCAAATCATGCCGACTTTTCGTCGGGCCCTCGGACATGATCTTGACTTTCGACGTCGGCTTTGTCCGTAATTTACATCGAATGCTCGTTAAGACTCGATTACCCGCCAGGACTTTTAGGATCGTTTTCTTTCGGTCGGTGGGACCCGCTTTGCTCTATAGGACCCTCGCCAGGGCTGTCCACCTGGGAGGTCGAAATACGTGGAATACGAGGGGCTTATAGACGTAGTGACGGGGCCCACCGATCCAGAATCGAGTAGTTTGCGAAAAGAAGAGCAATCTTTTCCAACCGATTAGGTTAATAAAACATGTTTTAAGTAAACGTGAACAAATATGTTGCATGAGCCTAAAGCCCAAACACCTACCCTCCTTCCATTCCCGGACATCGAACCTTCATGTCCTTTCCCCCGCAGCTCCGCACAAAGCTTGGTTTCGGGCACCGGGTCACCGTTTGATCGGTTGGGAAGAGTCAAGCGCATCGTCGCCTTCACCGTTTGTTCCGACTCCGGGTTTCAGAATGTCCGCATCAGCGTAATGATGGGGATAACGTCACTCCGCCTCCCGGGACCCCTCGACGCAGAGCAACGGTGGAATCGGTTAGCGAGCAGACGATGAGGTTACGGCAGGAAGCACGGCTAAACGGCCTTATGGAGGCTATTAAGAGTCACGGTCTGGCCGCCGGCCTCAATCCGTATGGCACCTTCACCGTGGAAGAAGCGAGGATGCCAACCCCACTCTCGGTCGCCCGACTACACCAGGATGCCGCCACCCACCTCCTATGGTGCCACTACAGTAACCCATGCTCCCTCGATTTTCGGGTCGGCCGGCTCCCAACCACGAGACCACCGGATCCATGCGGCAGACGGCACAAATCGGTGGGGCAAAATCAGTACGGAATGTCTTCTCATGGTTGGGGCTATCTCGGAATGCCACGGCTAATCGGGATCCCGCCTCGATTCGGAACCGATCAATCCAGACCTTCACAAAGAATGCGGCCACGGTTCGAATGCCGCCACAACTTGGTTACGGGCCGGGCGTCGAGCCCCTCCTCGTAACGTGCTAGATCACCGCTCCTCACACAAATCCATTCCTCACTCAGACTTCTACGGGTTACCAAGCCTCCGTCCCGGTGTCATCCGAATCACCAGGACCGCAGTACCCCGGGTTACACACCCTCACCACGAGCGGCCATGCAATTCAACAATCAGGGACAACGGCCCGCACTCAAGCCTACTTACGGGCCCCACTCTGGAAATCCAAGTTATCCGGCTACATCGGGGCTGCCTCCACCTACTTTGCCGGTTGAAAATCATCGGCAAGCCGCAAGGTTCTATCCTTTTGCTCGAGCTCCTACTCATGCTCCCCAGGGTAACTCGGCCAGGACAGGTTTTCACCTACGTCCGGATCGGCCGTTCCCTCCACGTCTGCCTCCGGTGGTAGCTCCTCTCTCTAGCTCGGCCACTAGCTTGAATGCCATGGTTCCGCCACAAGACCCTCATCTCGGCTCCGGTTCATGGAGCAAAGACAAGGAAATGAAAGCGCAGATCGCCGAACCGACCGCCAAGAAGTCGCCGCTTCCGGCCTACTGCACCCGGACTCCATTGTTCCTCGCCCCCACAAATTCGTGATGCCTAATCTTGATCTCTTTGATGGGACTGCATGCCCAAAAACCCATTTGGATACATATACCTTGGCAATGAAAGCCAAAGGATGTACCAATCAGCAGTTGGCCGACTATTTCGATCTATCCTTGAAGTCCAGTGCCTTAAAGTGGTTCTTCCGTTTGAAACTGAAGCCAGGGCCACATGGGACCAGATTACCAATGCCTTCACGCGTAAAAATATAAGGCCAACTTGGAATGGGAAACAAACAGTAGTTGACTCTGACAAACAACAAATGCTGCGCCGCTCATGAGAATGTTGGGGACTTTTTACAAGCGGTGGAATCTGAAACTCGGTGAAATGGCCATCCCTCCTTCCGAAGAGGAACAACTGGACATCTTCCAGTCATGCTTGAAACCACATCGAGAGCCTCCTCGGTCACTTCCCATACTCGAGACTTACGGGCAATGGTTAACTCTGCGGCTAAGTTTGAAAAGGCCTACAATCGGCAACCGGCCGCCGCACCGCCTACGTATATCGGGCTCCTCCTGCGAATACTCCGTCCCTGCTCCTGCTAAAGGCAAAGAGATGATTAACTATGCGGGACAAAGAATGTAATAACACGACTCCTTTTGCTCCCGTGAAACCGAGCCCGGACCGCGGGTCATAAATCTCGAAAACTTTGGGAATGCCCTGAATGACATCTTTAGGGACTCGTGAAAGAAGGCTTGCTGCGGCCTTTGGAGAATTTCCAACCAAATCCGAATGCTCCCGTGGATACTACAAAGTATTGTGCTTTTCATCAAGCTCACGGGCATCCGACTGACAACCGCTTTACTCTCGAAAAAGGCGATCCAGGGGCTAATAGAGCAAGGAAAGTTGGAAGGCCCCGAAGGGCCTAACACAGTCAAAAATCCTCTGCCAAGGAACCATAATCAGGTGAATATGATTGAATGCGGAGAATCTTCGCATGACCATGAAGATGCTGATGAAGGTCCCCAAATACCCGTGGCCAACCTCGTCGAGGATCCTGAATTCGGATTCCCCCTCAGCCTTGAGGATATCGAACGAATCAACCCATCTTGGTCTCATGTCAGAGACTCCTTGCAAGAATACGAGGCCCGCTATTTCTCGGATGAAGGGAAGGCCGATACCGAAGAACTGGGGCTGTTCCGCTCAGAACATGAAAGAACCATTTATACAAGATGGTTAGAACAATCGAGAAGAATCGAACAAGAAAGCTTCCGGCGGGCGCCTGTACTGGGGCTTATCAGCAAAGAGGCCGAAGAGCATTTGGAGCTAGTGCACTTCTGCAAATTGGCTCTAGGAGAGCCCGAATATGATCCCGAGAACAGTGAAGAATCGGAAGAGGAGGATTCCTTCTATATCCTACCAGGTGTCAAATACGTGCCACCCCCTCTCACTCTTCCCCCGCAATTTCTGGGAGGAGAAGCTGAGTCACAATTGCCACTTCCGGGAATGGGAACATATGACAATTTTTGCGGCTGCACGCACCCATATTCCCCCAACGGGTTTGATCGGCGTTCCTCTCACCGAAATCCCGGTAGGTATGGGAAGAAGATTCGATGACAGCGATGATGATAATGATGACGAGAGTGAAGAGTCAACCGAGGCCCCGATCCGAAACAACTGGAACAATCATGCCGGAAATGAGCCCATGGGAGCTAGGCACAATGGTTGGTTGTCGGCAAGCAACGACGAAGGACCGCCAGAAATGCGGATCGAATACCAATGGAGACGGGCCCTACGAGGTGTCACTTGTAAGATGCATTTGTGACCAATGCCCGGATACTCCAGAGGATGAGGGACAGCAAAGCCCGCCCCGGATCCGTACATATCCGAAATCCTAGAACACAACGTTCCTTATAAGAACCTCGACCGGTGAATGGAAAGGGTTTATTGAAGCAGTCGAAAATGGAGGGTTTCACCACCGAAGATGAAGAGTTCGTAAACGTTATTGGATCTTTTTCTTCTTTCCCAAGAACGGATGGCATAACAACCGTAAGAGGGTCACAGAATGCCGCTCGAGCGCGGCAGATGCACCGCAATCACCTTGCGAAAAGGGTATCGATCTGACGTCTCCCTAGTGGCCTTCATACCTATGAATCCACACGTGACGCCTTTCTAATTGCTCCGGTCTCGACAAATGGACCCCGGTGCTCCTTATTTGGACACGATCTATGAGGCCGCTACCTCAAACTCCGAAGGGGAACGTTGCCTATCCTTCACTTGTGGCTGCCCTACTTGCAAGATTGAAAGAAAAAGGATATACGATGAGATGGAGGCTGATAGCCACAACTCTGTGGGCCATCCAAGGGATGAAATCGAAAAGCCGCCGAGCCCCGACAATAGCGACTCTTGTTGCATGATTACTATGAGCAAGGACGGCCATGAGAGTGAATCGGAGGACGCCCTAGCTCTGTGGGCCATCCAAAGGGCAACAACACAACCCCAAACCCAAAAGCCTGTGACTTGGGAAGCAGTTATAAGGGCCGCCCCGGGAAGGAGCCGCATAACTCGGCCTCCTCTGTCACTAGACTCCGTCGAACCAATGGCCAATAGCCAAAAGGGCTCCCCCATTGACCCTAGCGGCATTGAAGAAATCAGGTCAAGAGACGGCGATGAGGAAGTTAATCTGTTGGACCCGATGCGGGCGAATCTTCCAAGGAAATCCCAAGGCAGATAAGAAGGCCACGAGATCAAGCACCAAAAGAAGATCGCCGCCCCTATGCTAAGACAGCTGAAACTCCAGCACCACGAAAAAGAGGATCCCGTGCTCACCCAGTTGAAGGCAAACACAAAGCCAACATTTCCCTCGGTCTCTACTCACCTCGTCCTATCCCCATGTCGAAGCCGGAAGAAAGCCTGGCTCGCACTCTCGTGCTTTTGATGCTACTCCCGATGATGTGGTACAACTAATTGGAAACATCCATTACGGGAATATAATCACTTTCGCGTATCTCGACCTCCCTCAATTTGGGGGGCCGATCATAATGAGCCTCTCTTCATCACACCCAGCTGGATGAACGACGCCTCCCTCGGGTCCCGGTTGATAATGGGTCCGGAATGAACATTCTTCCAAGCAAAGATCATGAGCTTGCTTGATATCAAGACTACAGACTTGAAGCCTTCTTCTCTCAGCCAAAGCTTACGACTCAACATCCCGAGCAGCTCCTTGGAGTTGCTACTTTAGACCTCTGGTTTGGACAGAAATTGATACCTGTGGGAATTCAAGGTTATCGACATCCCGATTACTTTCAATGCCCTGTGGGAAGACCTTGGCTGCACCAAGTCAAAGGGGGTCGCCTCAAGCCTCCACCAGTGTGTGAAATTCGTCTCGAATGGGGATCTCGACGACCATTTACGGAGATTTAGTCACTTTAGAAGGCACGAATACGGGCGGAATACCTATTCTCGAAATCAAACATGACGAGGAAGGTCACATGCTAACGGGCTTCACTGGTCGAGCCTCCCAAGGCCCAAGTGTGCAACATAGATCTCGACGGTCACTCGGGATAAAATCCCACCGGTCTTGAAAATGATGAGAAAATGAGCTATCTACTGGCCTCGGTGCAGGGAAGCACCAACAAGGAACTCACAAACTCATCGAAGTGAAAGGACAAAACTCTCGCCACGGCACAGGATATGAGGCCTCCTCGGTGAGGACACCGCAAAGGGAAAAAGATTTGAAGTCGCCACAGAAAGGTCCTTGGCCGACAACCCTAAATCTCTCCCCTTCGCCTCCTAATTTGGCCGACTACTTTGTAAAGGGTCCCACACAACCAGGAAACATCACAGAGCCCACTCCTACGGCGGGATGGCTGAAGCTACAAGATAACCTCAACAAGTTCGGTAGGAACCAAGGCTAACCCGGTCCGTAGAATGTTCCCGGACCTACCCAAGATACACGGGGCTACCACCGCCATGAAGAGTGAGTATACCTTCGCAGGCGTGCCTCGACTGGTGGAACAGTTCGAGAAGCTCACAACCACTATTCCTACGCTCAGGAAGATCCGAAACCCGAATTCGAACTGATGCCAAAAGCTAAGGCCACGGAATTTCCCTCGATGATTGGGATGGTCTCGGTTATGCAGCAATTGTTCGAAGAAGAAGTCCAGGTGCCGGACCTGATTGATCTCGGCTCGGGCCAAAAATGATAGCGGCAATTGAGAAAGGAAAGCAAAACAAAGACACGGTTCCCGAGTCATGAGGCCACCAATCCAAAGATACCGCTAAAGAATTGGGAAACTCTCTGCCCGCGACCAAGGAGGAAATGATCACCAAGCTTGGATTGGTCCCCGTCCCTTTGTGTCAATCTAGGACAAGTCCTCCCAGTCTCTCTGTTAAGATCGAGTCTCTAGGGTCGTCCGATGGCCTTACGCCCGAAGACTACGAGTCCGTAGCAAGCACCGTATTCCCTTTCGTTTTCAATGAAATGACGAACCTTTCGAGTATCCCTTGATTGCCACTTTAACTAATGATGAATTAATTAATAAAAAATTTTTTTAATAATTCATTAGATAAAGAAGCGTACACATTAAACAAAAAAAAATCAAACAACAAAAAAATCTTTAAGCGGGTTGTCCGGAAAAGGAAAATCGAGCCCAAGTCGCGAAGAGATTTTGACGAGTGTGAATTTGGGAACTGCGGAAGAGCCTAAAGAGACGCAGATTGGCGATTTCTTCGAAGGAATCGGAAAGGATGCTCTGCAAAGTCCTACAAAATCCTCAATGCAAGGAAAGTAGCCCTCTTCATCAAAGAGAACATCATGTGCGGATACGGGTTGCCGCCGAAATCATCTCGTATAATGGATCCCACTTCGAAGGGGAATGTGAAAAGCTGGCAGAATTCCGAATAACCCGTCACAAGTCATCTCCCTACAGGCCCCAAACCAACGGAGCCGTCGAAGCAGCAAACAAGACTCTGGAAAATATCATCCGGAAAATGGGTCAGTCCAAGGCGCAGATTGGCCCGAGAAGTTACACAGCACTCTGGGGCTACGTAACATCGATCCAACGGCAATCGGGAAACACCGTTTGCCCTCACATACGGAATGGAAGCCGTACTCCCAATCGAGCCGGAAATACCTCGCTCCGTATACCGCCGGAAAGCCGATCAACGAGGTCGAATGGCTCCAGAGTCGCCATGACGAATTGGCCCTACTAGACGAACGCCGATTGAAGGCCATGGAACACATCCGGGCCTACCAAGGAAGAATGGCTAGAGCCTTCGACAAGAAAGTAAAGCATCGGGAAATCCGAGAAGGGGATCTCGTTTTAAAAGAAAAGCCCCCAGTCCGTATCAACCCCCTCGGCAAATGGGAGCCTGTATGGGTCGGGCCATATGTCGTCCAGAAGATCTTCTCCGGAGGAGCCATGCAACTTGCAGACCTCGACGGGAATCCCTTTGTACACCCAGTGAATGGTGACAAGCTGCGCAGATACTACGCGTAAAACAAGAAAAAAAGGAAGAGTGCTAAAAGAGTAATACCCAACTAGGTTAGAAACCCGAAAAGGGCGGCCTAGGTAAAAAACAGGGTTGCACCAAACAAAAAAAAAACAAAAACAAAAAAAAAGGGAAAAGTGCTAAAAGAGTAATACCCAACTAGGTTGAAAACCCGAGAAGGGCGGCCTAGGTAAAAAACAGGGTTGCACCAAAAAAAAAAACAACAAAAAAAAAACAACAACAAAAAAACAACAAAAAAAACAACAAAAAAAAAAAAAAGAGTTCACCAAAGTTGAACTACGAAGACCTGAGCTCCTCAAAATGAGGGAACGTAGGCGGCGGAAACGGTTCGGTCTAAAGCACAAATAAAAGCCATACTTTGGCATCAATACAATTGATCAGACCATGAAAGCGTCTCGAAAAACTCTAAAGCAATTCAAATATTCATTACGAGTTAAAAGCTCTTTGATGAGTCTAAGCCCGATTCATTCCTACAACTGGTAACCTGCTAAAGGAAAACTAAGATACATAATCAAACTAATGTGTCTGCCATGGCAAGAAAGGGATACTCGGAAAACTCGTAATCACTCCAAGCCACTGCATCGGCCTCTCCCTTCTTCTTCCCCTTCGAGTCTTCTTCTTCGAACAGAAAAATGTCGGTGTTCCTCCTACCAAGCTCTGGTATAGGGACAGTGGTCTATCAAATCAGCCTCCGTCGGGGCCTTAGTGAGCCCTAGCGTCATCCCTCATCTCCTGTAGCCTAGCCGGTAGCATAGGAGCCCTCCTCTCCTGCCTCTTGACATAAGCCTCATAGTCGGTCACAGCGTCTCCGCTCCTGTCATTAGGGTTTACCCTCGCCTCGGCCCTCCTCCTCTCTTAAACGGTCGGGTCCTCCGCACCCACAATGGCCTCACGCCGTCTCAAAATAGCCACCCGAGTCTCTCCCGGATGCCTCTCATACCAATCCGGGTACTAAGTGGTCGGGAACACCGGTCTCGGACGCTCGAGGATGACCCGAGGAGGAAAGGCATCATACCTCCATGCTTGGGAAAGAAATGGGAACACCGAGGGATCATCCATAGAAGCAGGAGCCACCACCTGGTGGCTACATCATCAAAGCCCTCCAAAGGAACTGCTCCATGCCAAACCGTCTCGGAACTAAAGCCGGAGATATAGAAGCCGGACCGAGAGAGCCCCAGGAAGCATGACCACGGGAGACCCGTCCTCGAAGCACTCTCGCGAGTCTCCACCCGCCAATGAGGCACCGACCATCTCGATATCTTGGTCCTGGCGACCCGCCATCCAACGCTCCCACGAGCCCCGATCATCAAAATCTACATCAACACCTCTCTGGCAAAAGTCCAAGGCACGATCATATCGAGGTTTCCGAAGAACCCCAAACGCTCCATCGGCCCACGGGGTCAAGAGGAACGGGCTGCCCCCGTGCATATACCGCCGTCCGGTAGCTAATCTGTCGAGAGCATGAAAAGTCTCCCCAAGAATCAAAGGAACGACATCTCTGCCCAGGCGACAGTGAACGACAACATCCAACAGAGAGATCGATGACAGATCCCAAAGGAATAGACCATGAACAGGGTGCCAAACATACAAAGTGCAAAGGCATCCCAATAGGCATCATCTACCAAACCTAGGCCCCTAAATCTGTCGGGAAGACCGGAAATATCGAAATGATCGGGACCGCGGATCATACCTTGCGCTTCCTCCGGGGAAAGATGAAGGAGGACGCACAATCTGTCAGCAAAAGAAGCCCAAGGAACCGCTATCTCTTCCACCTCCGGACCTCCAAGCAAGGCCCGAAATTCTTCGACAGTCGGAACAATCTCGTTGAAGGAAAGGCAAAAGACATGCCTTCTAGTATCCCAAAACGAAGAAGAAGCTCTTAAGAGGTCATAATCCGGAACCAATTCTTTGAGAGACCACAAGCATCGTATCTTGTACCTTTCTTCAAAGAATGATCTTCTCCGGTGCATCATCTCCCTACACCACTCCTTGAACTTTTCAAAGAACAACATTTGCCTTTCTTTGGACAATTTTGGAGAATTTTTGGCCATTTCCATGGTTTTCCTCTCTTTCTCCCCGAAAATGGCTGTTTGGACTGGAGGTTGAAGAGGATATTTGAATTTGAAATAAAGCAAGACCAGGTCTGAACCAAAATTAAAGGACAAAGTCGATGCCGATTCCTCCTATCCGCGCGGATGAGTTTGCTAAAGAAATCTTTGCAACAGTCCAAGCTGCTACACCCAAAGAGGAATATTCCGTCCCGGTTGCTCGAAACCTGTGCAAAAACCTCCCCAAACCACCATATACCAAACACCCTTGCAAAAAAAAAAAAAAAAAAAAAAATCAAGGCTCATGCAACACTGCATTCATACCGCATTGCATTCATAAAATAAAATCCTAAATTATTACATTCCAAAAAAAAAGAGTGTGCATAAAAAAAAAACAAACAAACATAAATAAAATCCTAAATTATTACATCCAAAAAAAAAATGTGCATAAGCTGTACAAATCTAAATCTCAATCTCAAATCTCAAAAAAAAAAATCAATCGGAGTCTCCAGCGCCCGATGTCTCGGCCCCTCTTGCGACTCGGGCCCGCCTCCTCAGGAGCCCCGAAAATCTCGGGCTCAGAATCGTCCTCGTCTCCAAAGAGGCTCGTCGGCAGACCAACCTGCACGCCCTGATAGGGCAAGCCGAGATCTCGCGAAAAAATCGTACTCCGAAGGTGAAGGCGTCGGACTCCCGGACGTACGAAGACGACCCGCCATGTTGCCAAACGTGTCCCCGCCCGTGTGGATCCCCGAGAATGACGTGATCCGAAGGCGGCACCGCGCGGATCAAGGAGAGGAGACAGAGGAGTCTCTGAAGAAGTCTCTCGAGCGAATAGGGAAGCCTCCGTCCGATGTGCGCCGGCCGTGGTCGCTCGCTCTAGCCTCGAGGAGCCCCGCAAGCCACCATCCTCCCGATGAATCTCTTGGCCCCGATCACTTGCTTCGTCGGCTTCTCGACGACCACCTCCGAAAACCGCACAAAAGCAAAAGCGTCAAAAAAAAAGAGGTGATGCTAAAGATGATGAAACAAAAGAAAGAAAAGAAGGGGAAAAGGTGAAGCCATACCTTCATACCGGACGAGGCCGGAAAGCTCGTGGAAGTCGCTCGGCCGAGGAATCTGCACCCTCAATCGGACCCCATCCTCGGGATATAGGAAAAATCCGTCCCGAGGGTACCGCGGGATCCCAAGCCCCTCCCTATCCGTAACCCGAGGCATCCTCGGCCTCCTCAAGACGAATGTCGCATATGGCTCAATCGCCACGAAATCCGAGAAGTGCCGGCGCGGCTCTGGTAATCATCCCAGTCACGGACCGACGGGTCGGGTACATCATATCGGCGGAGGCTCCACCGGTGTCCTCAAAGGCGAATTCACGCCATGCCGGCGCGTCACCCTCTCTCCGATAATATGCATCGCAGTCGAGACCCCTCAAAATCCTCCGCCGCACGGTCCGGATCTCGGCGCCCTTCACCGCGCCACCTCAGCGATCCCAGGGGAAGAATATCATCCCCTCATCCGTCTCGGCCTCCGTCAAAGGAAGGCAATCCGCGTACACGAGAGTCGTACGCCCGGAGCTTATCTTCTCCCGGGCATGCTTGGACCAAGACCGCATGGCCGGATACGCCCGACGTACCCGCCGGCCGTCGCCACACCGTGACGTGGAAAAACTCCAACGCCCATACATGCGAAAGGTAAAAATCCAATCAATCCGGTGCAAAAGAAAAGTGCGTGCTCAAAAAAAGGAGGGAAAGCAAAAGAGAGCTTATACCTCCGTGGCAAACTCAAAGCAAGATAAAGAGCTCACAGCCTTTCCTGTACCTATCAAGAGCAAAGTAAAGCTCGCACCCAGGCCTCTCCCACGAGACATCTCCGGCCGTCTCCATGTCCTCCAAGGACCTCAACAAGGCAAAGACCGCCGTCCCTCAGATGTCCAAAGAGCGTGCTCGAAAAAGCAAACCACAAGAAGGCCCTGGCAATCTGATCGGCGCCTATCCTCTCCTCCCCAGCCTCGTAACTCGCTATGGTCTCCACGATCTTGCCGTAGACCACGGCATACTCCATCCCCATCCCCTTTTTGGGAATAGGGGAAAATTCCAGAAGAGCCTGCAGATCAGCATTGCTGTAGCCATCCCGCCACTCAATGCTGCGTCCATTAAAGGACAGGCCCGTAATCGCAGCATAGTCGGAGGGCGTAACCGTAGCCTCGCCCCAGAAGAAGTGGAAGGTGTGGGTCGCGTCCCACCAATGCCGCGCCCAGCAAACATCAAGCCCTTGCTCTTAGGGAACTTGACCAGTCCCCTCAAGCACTCGACGAACTCCCAGAGCCCCGTCTCAACAACAATCTGTCTCGGACTCGGCAAAGCTCCTCGGCCCGCATCCGGAAGCCGATCCCACAAGTCAATCACGGACTCCACCGATCCTCGAGTCTTCATTTTGTTCAGCTGCTCCGTTACAAAACGGTTTCCGCACTGCAAAAAAAAAAAGAGAGAGAGAAGATGTCAAAAAAAAAGTGCATTTGCATTTACACAAAAAAAAAAAGGGGCATACACATGCATTAAAAAATTTCGACAGCATAACAGCATACAATGAGCATAGCCCCATTTTTCTCGCATAAAAGAAAACAGTTTTCAGCAAGTCCCAATGCATTCATCAAAAAAAAAAGAAGATGCATTCCTACGGAAGTAAAAACTCCGTCCCATTTTCATAAAATAATATGCATTTCATCCATCATCTCAAAAAAAAAATGCATACATGCATATCATCCATCTTACATGCAACGGGAGGAAAAATCCGTCCCACTTTTCAAAAATAAAAAATCCTAAACATACATACATCTCATATTGGCAAAATGCCCATTCTTTCCAAAACAAAATGCATGCATTGCATCATTCATCAATATCAATATTCAATTTCAAAAAAAAAAAATCATCATCATCATCAACATGCAATATTCAATTTCAAAAAAAAAAAAATCACAATTTTCGAATTTTCACATGCAATTTTCGAATTAAAAAAAAATGGCGAAAATGTCAATTCTTTTTCCCAAGCGAAATGCACATTTTGGGTTACTCACATAATCATCAAGATTCAAATACAATGAACATGCAATATTCAATTTCAAAAAAAAAAATTTCAAAATCACCTAAAATTCAAATTTCAAACAAGAAATCAACAAAGGGATCAAAGGGTTTCAAAGTATACCGTTCGGAGATTCGAATCCGAAGCCCAATGTTGCCAAGCATCGGGGTAATGCTCCTCCGCAACCGATTGCGAAAGATTGTAATGCCTCCTCATTCGGACGAGCTCCAATCGCCTCTCCGCTAACGGGCCACGTCCTTGACCTTGAAAAGCGTCTTCCCCGTGTTCCATTGCTCGAAAATCGAAGAAAATCGGAAGATTTCGAAGCTTTTTAGGCCAAAAATGGCGGATTTCGCAGCTCTCTCTCTCTCTGTTCTCGTAATTTTGAAAAAAACTGAATGGGGAAGAGAAAGGGCGTTGGCCCTAATTAATACCCCTGATTTTCAGGTCCTCTCCGCGCGGACAGGATTGCAAGGGTCAAAATGACCCTTTTGCCCCTTAAAATTTCAGGACTCGCGGTCCGATCCCAACTTGACAAAGTCGGCCTTTGTCAAGAAAATCTTCCACTGTGAGTCAAACGTAAGACCGAGTGCCACGAGAAAGATAACGAGATCCCGTATCTTTCATCAAAATCATCCCATAGTCAAACGTAAGACCGAATGCCCTGAGAAAGATAACGAGATCCCGTATCTTTCATCAAAATCTTCCCGCTGATCCAAACGTAAGACCGACGCCCTACGAGAAAGATAACGAGATCCCGTATCTTTCATCAAAATTACCCCGTGAGTCAAACGTAAGATCGAGTGCCCCGAGAAAGATAACGAGATCCCGTATCTTCCATCAAAATCATCCCCCTAGCCAAACGTAAGACCGAGTGCCCCGAGAAAGATAACGAGATCCCGTATCTTTCATCAAAATTACCCCCGCACCAAACGTAAGACCGAGTGCCCCGAGAAAGATAACGGATCCCGTATCTTTCATCAAAATCTTCCCCGGCAGTCAAACGTAAGACCGAGTGCCCCGAGAAAGATAACGGATCCCGTATCTTTCATCAAAATTACCCCCGGCAGTCAAACGTAAGACCGAGTGCCCCGAGAAAGATAACGAGATCCCGTATCTTTCATCAAAATCATCCCCCGACAGTCAAACGTAAGACCGAGTGCCCCGAGAAAGATAACGAGATCCCGTATCTTTCATCAAAATCATCCCCCGGCAGTAAAACGTAAGACCGATCTCCCCGAGAAAGATAACGAGATCTCGTATCTTTCATCAAAATCATCCCCCGGCAGTAAAACGTAAGACCGAGTGCCCCGAGAAAGATAACGGATCCCATATCTTTCATCAAAATCATCCCCGGCAGTAAAACGTAAGACCGATCTCCCTGAGAAAGATAACGAGATCCCGTATCTTTCATCAAAATCATCCAACGGCAGTCAAACGTAAGACCGATTTCCCAGACGAATACGTCTGATTTTCCCCAGCAAAGGCTAACGAAATCCCCAGCAAAGTTAACGGAATCCCAAAAGCCAACGAAATTTCGAGGAAAACTCGAACTACGAAAGGGCTTGATTCCCACTAGGGATACGTAGGTAGCCTATCATTAGGTCCAGCCCCTCGACCAAAACGGTCACCCTCTCCTTCGGCAGCAGACGAAGTCCACCGAAAGGCCATTTCAAATTAAGGTCCGAGGCACCTAAAAAGCCATCATCATCGAGGTCTGAGGCACCTAAAACGCCATCTCCAAGGCTCGAGGCACCTAAAACGCCATCATCAAGGTTCGAGGCACCTAAAACGCCATCATCAAGGTCCAAGGCACCTAAAAAGACATCTCCAAGGTTCGAGGCACCTAAAACGCCATCTTCAAGGTTTGAGGCATCTAAGACGCTATCACAAGGAAAGCGATAAATCACAAAAATCCCCAGCAGAGCGGATAGCCATCAGACCGAAAATGGTCATCTCTTATCCCCAGCAGAGTTCCTTTCCAGCAACCGACTGTAGAACTCGCTCATCAGGTTCGAGGCACCTAAAACGCCATCATCTCCAGGGTCAAAGACCCGAACTACGACTGGCTTGATTCCCATTCGGGATACGTAGGTAGCCTATCGCTAGGATCAGCCACCTGATCACTCGATCATCCCGCCAAATATGGAGCCTTACTCTTATCGACGACCCCGCTTCCTTCGAAAGCGCCGTCGCCGAGGGGCTACTGTAAGTGCTCCAATTTGAGCTTGTTAGAATTTTCGTTAGAAAATTAACGAAAGTTATAACATTTCTAACAATTCCTAACAATCCTAACATTTCTAACAAAGTGAGGGTAAAATGGGCATTGTTATTTAAGGTTAAACCTCAAAAGGAATCTTAAAAAGCAAAACAAAAGAAGAAAACCAAAAATAGCAATGGCTGGAAACAAAAAACTGGCTGTTAATTTGAATTTTGAAAAGAAATATTCTTCTTGTCCAAAGCTGGAGCTGCATTTAATGAACAGTGCACGCTGCGGTCCCATCCGCGCGGACATCTTTGCAATTTCCAGAGGGCTATAAATTAAGCCCTCCAGTCACAAAAATAAAAGGAGGAAAAACACATTTTGCACCGAACCTCTGGCGAAATATAGAGAGAAAACAGTGAGAATTCACTTGAATTGTCACCATTTTCTCTCCAATCTTTCCCAACTCATACTCATCTACTCACTCTCATATTAAAGCCCTAAACACTCATACACTCAAGCCAAACACTCAAGAACACAAGGAAGATTGGTAAACCCTCCTCTTCCTAACCCTAAATCTCATCCATGCATGCATCTTCAAACTACAAAATGTAGTTCTTTCATCTTCTTGCTCTAGATCTAAGAAGATCACCATGGAAGACCATCTCCATGGATGATCTTCTACAAAGATCAAAATTATTTCCAAGTTTTCTTACTTTCTTACCAAGAAAACTCATTTTCAAAACCCTAAAAACCATTTTCAAGCATAAAATCTCATTTTCAAAGGATAAAAATCCCCTTCCCAAGCAAATGAAATGCTTAGTCCTAATGTACCCCAAGGATGGTTTGGTATAGTTGATTCACCACTAAAATGTCTAGTGATCACTAACCAAAACCTAGGGAAATGGGGACAAGCATGGATGCAAAACCCCCCTTTAAATCATATTTTCCTTCTTGAGAAGTTGCTGTCCAGTAGCAATTTTCTCAGAACTCAGTCCATGGTCTTAATTTTTGGACACAGATGAACTTGGAATTTGGTGTTGACTACAAAATACTTTTTGTAGCCAACATCCAGAGCTTTCCAGACATATTTTTATCTTATTTTTTGGGTGAGTAAAACTCCTCTTTTCAAATTTTCTTTCAGAGGCCAGTTCATCAGCTTCTGGGAATCCAGATCTCATATCTGAGGTTTCCAGAAGGTTTTGACCCCTCAAATCTTCTCCAAAATGGAAAATTCCTTCGCACAAACTTTATTTAAGGTGTCTAGAACAACTTTCATTCTCTGAGTTTATCCAGATTATGAAGTTTTAAGACCCTTGAATCCATTTCAAAATCAAAGGTCCACTGCCTTTTTCATTCTGGCAGAAATGGCTCTCAACTTCAAAAGGTCTTTTTAGTACCAAATCTCAATCCAAAAATCTTCCAAAAAATCATGGGATCAGTTTAAAGTCTTAAAAAGATATCCCAATTTTTACTTTTCTGAGTTTCAACTTATTTTGGCCAAAACACACACACACACACACACACACAAATGATTTTCAGCTTGGAAGACTCGTTTTACGAGGCGCGTCGGGTGCACACTAACGTCCTTCCCGACGCGTAACATGACCTCCGAACCTAAATCTCTGATCTCGGGCTTTTTTCAAAGTTTTGGCCCTCAAAATTAAAATGGCGTGGCGACTCCGTTTTCGTTGATTTTCTTTCAAACAAAAAAAAAATGGGAAAATTTTCGGATATGCACATCATCACACCCTAAAGTTGAACTTTCCTGCCACGAACAATGTCGCCGAGTATGAAGCCTGCATTGCTAGTTTGGAGGCTACCTTAGAAAGAAATGTCAAGGAGCTCGAAGTTTACGGAGACTCAGCCCTGATCATCAACCAAGTCTCCAACAAGTGGAAGACTGTGGACCCTAATCTGCAACGGTATCATGCCCATATGGAGGAGTTGATCGGACAGTTCGTAGAAGTGACTTTCCACTACTTGCCGAGGGAAAAGAACAGATTCGCGAGATGCCCTAGCTACTCTAGCCTCATTGGTAGAGATCCCCGAGGAAAAGCCATAAAGCCCTTCGAGAGTGGGTAGAAGAGAAGCCCCACGCCTTACGTTGTGAAGTGGACCTGGGACCCGAGCCTATAAAGGAACCTTGGTACAATCCGATTTACCAATTCCTCAAAGACGGAGAGTCCGCCTTTCAGACGAAGAAGGTAGACCAAAAGAAGGAGTCGAGCCAAAAGCTTGCGAGCCCCAGAAAAGGTTGGCCTCCCATTATGTCATCCTAGGAGGCAACCCGTACAAGAAGCGGTATCAAGGACCGCTCCTCTTATGTGTCACTCAAGAAAGAGCCGAGAGTTGATGACCAAAGTCCACAATGGTCCTTGCGGTCCTCACATGAATGCCGAGCCCCGATGCAAGTGATCCTCGTAATGGGTTACTACCGGATCTCCATGGAGACAGATCGGCCCAAAGACGTCCGAACCTCGCGACAAGTGCCGGGGTTTGCCAACCTCAACCATCTCCCACCTCATGACTCGACCGCATGACGACTCCTTGGCCGTTTGCAACTTGGGGCATTGACGTGATAGGGAAAATAGCCCGACAGGAAGCAATGGGCACGAGTTCGTGTTGGTAGCCATCGACTACTTCACCAAGTGGGTAGAGGCCAAGTCCTACAAAGTCCTCACTTCCGTGAAAGTGGCCCGAGTTCATCAAAGAAAACATAATGTGCGAGATATGGGGTGCCCAACGAGATCATTTCGATAATGGGTCACACTTCGAAGGAGATCGCGATAGGCCGCCGTCGTAATTCGAGTTACTCGTCACAAGTCGTCCCCCGCATGCACCTCGCACCAATGGAGCCGTGGAAGCTGCTAATAAGACACTCGAGCGGATCATCCTAAGATGGCCACCCGTGGTCGTGATTGGCCCGAAAAGCCGCACCTAGCACTCGGGGCTACGTAACGTCTGTCGAACGGCCACGGGAGAAACTCCTTTTGCCCTAACTTACGGGATGGAAGCAGTGTTACCAGTGGAGTTGGAAATCCCGTCATTAAGGGTCCTCCCGGAAAACAAAGTGTCAACGAAGTAGAATGGCTACGAAGCCGGCATGATGAATTGGCCTTGCTTGTTGAGAGAAGGCTCAAAGCCATGGAGCACACCCGAGCCTACCAGAGGCGAATGGCGGAGCGTTTGATAAGAAAGTCAAAGCCAGAAACATCAAAGAGGGTGACTTAGTGCTGAAAGTAAAGCCCCCTACCGAGACAACCCCCGGGAAAATGGGAACCCGTTTGGATCGGCCCTTATGTAGTGCGTAAGATACCGTCGGGAGGAGCAATGAAGCTTGCAGACTTGGATGGCAATCCCTTTGTCCACCCAAATAACGGTGATAAACTCCGAAGATACTATGTCTAATAATAAAAAAGAAAAAAAAAAAAAATCTTAGTGCAAAAAGAGTACTACCCAGCTTAGGCCGAAAACCCAAAAAGGGCGGTCTAGGCAAAAAACGGGGTTGCACGAGAAAAAAAAAAAAAAAAAAAAAAAAAAAAAAGACTTAGTTTTGTTAGTTCAATGGAATGAACTACGAAGACCCGAGCCCCTTAGCCTTTCTTGTAAAAGGGGAACGTAGGCGAGTCATATATGGTTCGGTCTAAACAATAAAAAAGGGCAATAAAGCTTCCATAAAGTGCGTCCTTAGCAATAAATAAAAGGGTATTTCAGTTTTCATAAAACGGGTCCCAAGTAATAAGACATTTGAATTTCCATGAAACATGTCTTGATTAATTTCTAAAATAATATTTCTTGTTCATTACAAGTCAAAAATTTCTTGATGAGTTCAAGCACGGTCTACCTCTTGACTCGCTAACCCGCTAAAAAGATCTAAAATACAATAAAATGCCTAAATAAACTAATGTGTTTGCAAATGGCAATAAGAGGATCTTGAGAAAAGACTTGTCACCGTCATTCGCCGAGTCTTCTTCGTCTTCTTCCCTTTTCCTCGGCCTCGTCGAGTCTTCTTCCTTTTCTTCTCAATAATGTCGGTATCCCTAATCCCGACCTCTCGGTATCCTCACCGGAGCCTCTACCAACCCCGTGTCAATAAGCGCTCTCTATACGAGCACGAGTCCGTATCTCCTCCCTCCGAGACTCGCCAAATGAGCAACCTCGGACAACCTCTTGTATCGAGCCTCCATGTCCCCGACCAAGTCACACGATTGGTTATGGCAACTCGCCTTAGCCTCGGTCTCCTCGTAGTCCTACTCGAGTCGTGGTCGGCCCCATAAAACTCGGCGTCTATCCTCCAAGATAACCCGAGTCGCTCCCATCTCCCTCTCGTACCGGTCAAGTAGACAAAGTGGTCAAGATGGTACTCTTCCCGCTCCCGAAGATAGCCCCGGGTGGGAAAGCGGTGTATGTCCAAGCCCTCGAGAAAAAGTGAAGCCGGGCCGGGTCCTCATGTCTAGAGACATCACCTCCATGGTCCGGATGTCCTCCCGGCCACTCAAAGGCTCCCGTAAAGCCCCAAACGCCCGGATACCAAGCAGGGTATGTAGAAGGATGACCAGCAGAATCTCGGAACCCTCACAAAGATAAGACTCCCGAAATATCCTCCCGGGTCTCGCAACCTCCAGTGTGGTATCCACCAACGGATGTCCGAAGTGGATAGCCTAGCCATCATCGGCCTCCCAGCCTACCCCTGGTCCTGCCGCCTAGGTGCACCTCTCCGAGAAATCACCCAAGGGCACTGAGTCGGCAAAGCCCCAGGCAAAGCCCCGAGCCTCTCCTGCAGCCACAAAGTCAACACAGCCGGACTCCCGGACCTCATGAAATGGTCTCCCCGAGCCATCCTGTCTGTTAGTGTAATCTGCAGGTGATATCGTAGATGATTTCCCAAGTGATATCGCAGATGATATCCTGGACTGAAAATTATATAGTTGTATATTTCTTGTTTGTTATTTAATGGACTAACGTGCTAATATGGTCTGTATAGTCTATGGTTTATGGTTGTATTTCAGGGTGCAATAGCATCAAAGAAGGAGCTAGACACGTGTGGAAATTGGAAGAAAAGAATTAATACATTTTATGTATTAATTCGTAACTTTGGCATTCAACAACAACATGTATGTGGACTTTGTCAAAGGTTGTTGCTGAATTATAAAAGAGGTACAAGGATGATAAAGCAAGGGAGTACAAGGCGTGGAAGCATGGCTTGAGGATTCAACAACTCGGTTGCTACAAATTAGGAAGTGGGAGCTAGAATTGTGGAAACAAATTAACCCACTCTCCCTACACTTCCTCCACGTGCAAGACCAGCCCCAAGGCTGTTATTGGAGTAGCCTTCAAGTATTTGAAGACTATAAATAAGCTTGGAAGGTTTATTTGAAGACATGCCAATTATTTCATCACATTCACACCTTCGAAAAGCTTAGAGATAGAGTTCTTTGTTTGGTTCTTTTTAAATCCTTTCTCCCTTGTAATTTCGCACTTGATTACTTTGGTATCAAGGTGTGTGAAGGCTAGGATAGGATTCCGTTCTTTATCTCTTGTTCCATAGAGCTCAAAATAGATATAGCTATAGGGAACTTTCGGCTTTGTAAATTCATTCATAGTGATTATAAAGTCTTGCCTAAGAGGCACTCTCAAGTTATATTTATATAACTTGAGAAAAACAATTTTGGTGTTTTATTCCGCCGCAAACTCTTTTACAAAATTGTTTTATTTTCGAAGTGTGTGTGTGTGCCATCCCAAGTGCTATCGTTGGTGCCGTTATCACCTTGGATATCACTTGTGATTCAAGCCGTGACAATTTCAATTGGTATCGAGCCTCTCACTTGACGATACTAAGTGTTTGGTCCTCTTTATCATGGCTTTTGATCCCGCAAATCCAAACCAAAAACGTCTTCCCGTTTTAGATGGTTCGAATTATGCATATTGGAAAATTCGCCTTCGCTCGCATATCAAATCAATTGATCTTCGAGCATGGCGATCTATAGTTCATGGGTACTCTCTTCCACTCTTACCTCCCGATGAGGATGGTGATGTTCAGGTTAAACACGAAGGTGAGTGGACGAATGAAGAGATCACTCTAGCTAACTATAATGAGAAAGCTCTTAATGCTATCTTTGAGTGGGTTGACATGCATATTTTTAAACTTATTCAAAATAGTTCCATGACTCAAGAAGCTTGGGATATTTTACAAAGGTTTTGTGAAGGTGATTCTAGTGTGCGTGAAAACAAACTTAGAGGTCTTACGGCAAATTTGAAAGGTTGAGAATGGGTGAAAGTGATACCATTTCCTCTTATTTTGAAAAACTATTTGACATTGCTAATGAGTGTCAACTTTTAGGTGAACATTTTACAAACAAACAATTGGTTTCAAAGGCTATTAGCACTCTCCCCGAGCGTTTTAATATAAAAGTTTCATCTATAGAAGAGGCTCACAATCTTTCTACAATGGATATCAATTCCTTAATGAGCATTTTAAAAAATTTTGAGTCAAACCTTGCCGAGCAAAGTGAAGCTTCTAAGGGCAAGAGTGTTGCTTTAAAAGTTCAATCCTCTAGTGGTTCAACTAATGAGGATGACGAAATTTTTGAGGAATTAGGTGAAGATGCCGGTGTTGCCTTACTTACCAGGAAATATAACTCAATGGTGAGAAAATTTAACAAAGAAAATGTGCAGGTAAAGGCTAAAGAGCAACAAGCCAAGGTGTACAATTCAATGCCCAAGAGGACATTTCCATCTACTCGTAAAGGTGGTCCCATAAGGAGAGCATCATCGATCAATCCGATCTGATCCAAAATACCTTGAATCAATCCAATGCCATGCTTGCTCGGATGGGGTCATTACTCAAATGAGTGTGCTAACACTCTAAGGAAGATGGGAAAGAACCTATGGGTTTCTCTCGGTGACAATGAGGATGAGGAGACCAATCAATCGAAGATTCGATCAACGGCAATGGTGGTCACAACCGTGACTCGGATTCTGTCGGTGATACCCTGTGTGACATCCAAAATGGGATAGCACTCGAGATATCATCCAACAGATATACGAGATTTAAATTTGATAAATGTTGTTTGTTTTGTGGGTTACGTTAACATGGATGCGGAGTGTTGTTCACAAGATGAGAAGGAGTTCAAGAAGGATGAACTCATTTGTGGTCTTAAGAACCTTTGCAAAGAATTGGTGGATGAATGGAAGAAAGAGAACAAAAAGGTGATCTCTCTGTCCCAAAGAGGTTCAAGACCTAACCGATGGCTTGACTAGATTGGAAGTTCAACTCACAAAGAAGGATGTGGAGCCGGACAAAGTCAAGAGCAAATTTACTCTTGCCGAGACAACATTCAAGAAACTCAATACGAGTTCTACCAAGTTAGATGCAATTCTTGGGTTGTCCAAACCACTCAAGGCAAGTGGTATGGGTTTTCAAGAGTCTTTAAATGCTATTACATCTACTTTGTCTAATACGTAAAATAAGTTAATTTTTGTTAAAGAAAGAGATCATGTTGAACCAATATCTTCGATAAGACTTCCGACAAGGTAAAAATATGTAACTATCGTTACTCTCACTGGACATTTGAAAATTGATTGTAAAACTCTTCTAAAGAAACAGTCCAGCTTCCTCGTGTGATACCCGAAGTGTTGCCTAGCACGTCGTATATCACCTACATCAAGAAGAATTATCAAAGTAGGAAAGTATGGAAACCTAAGTCTAACCCGATATGTGATGTTGTATGCACCGCCTTAAAAACTAATGTTGAAGGTTCATGGTATTTTGATAGTGGTTGTTCTCGTCATATGACTGGAACAAAAATATTTTTAAAGGAATATGAACCTATTCAAGGTGGTAGTGTAACAGATGGTGGTGGTGGCAAGAGTAATATAGTAGGAAAAGGCGTATTAAATGTACACTGGATTTCTGCTTTGAAAAATGTTTTGCATGTTGATGGACTGGTAACTAATTTCATGAGTATTAGCCAACTTTGTGATGACAACCTTGAAGTAAAATTCAATAAAAACACTTGTGAAGTTTTTTATTGTACCAATAATCGTGTTATGACCGGTACTAGG
Organism: Adenophora triphylla var. japonica; assembly: GCA_022495995.1. NCBI lineage: Eukaryota > Viridiplantae > Streptophyta > Magnoliopsida > Asterales > Campanulaceae > Adenophora > Adenophora triphylla. Next base: position 86,330 of record JAFEMH010006767.1, on the reverse strand, counting down.
TCAAGTAATAAGCTGTTATCTTGTTGAGGATAAACAAGTGTGTCATTCTCGTGAGGGTTGATGATGCTACCTTATGGCATCAAAAGTTGGGTCATGTCCATTTTCGTAACATTGTGAAACTCATTAATGCTTTGAAGCTATAAGAGGTATACCTAGTCTGGACATTAGTACAAAAATCATATGTGAAGATTGTTTAAAAGGTAAACAAACACGTGCTACCCATAGTGCTACCCAACATAATGAGGAGTATTCTCGGGATAACGCACCGTTTTCAATTAATACATATGGATTTAATGGGTCCAGGTTGAGGTAGACGAGTTTAGGAGGTAAGAAATATACTTTTGTACTAGTTGATGATTTTTCTAGATTTACTTGGGTATATTTTTTAAAAGAAAAATCAGAAACTTTTGAAAAGTTTAAAGTCTTACATGCTAAAATCAAAAAACATGTTTTCTGCTCTTATCATGCGAATAAGGTCTGATCATGGAACGGAGATTGATAATTCATTGTTCTTTACTTTTTGTGAATTAAAAGGAATTAAACATGAATTTTCTGCTCCTAAAACACCTCAACAAAATGGGGTGGCTGAAAGGAAAAATAGGACCTTACTTGAGATGGCACGTGTGATGTTGTTTTCAAAAAGAATTTCAAAAAGATTTTGGGCCGAGGCCATAAACACAGCCTTGTCACACGGCCAATAGGGTTTTTCTAAGACCCGGTACTAGAATGACACCTTATGAAATTTTGAATGGTAGGATACCAAAGGTTCATTATTTTCATACATTTGGGTGTGTGTGTTATGTTCTAAATGATCGGGATTACTTAGCTAAATTTGACTCTAAAAGTGATAAGGCTATATTTCTTGGGTATGCTCAGACGGTACGAGCATATAGGGTTTATAACCTTAGGTTAAAAACCATTCAGAATCAATTAACGTTGTTTTTGATGATTTAGCAAGTGTTACAGGTGATGGAGTACAGGAATCTCCATTAATATTGCCGGAAGAACTCGGAGAATCAAAATCAAGTAAGTGATACCCTGTGTGCCGGCCAAAGTGTTGCCACCGATGAGATAGCATCTCCGGTATCACCCAAGACCAATCCAAAGAATCGAAAAGGATGAACAATCGGATGATGATCATGTGCATGAAGACTTGAGAAGGGATCCACCACTAGGATCGAAGAGACCATCCCTCCTCTCAAATTATTGGAGAAGCTAGTGAAGGGGTACAAACAAGGAACAAAGGACATTTTAGTGACCGTGAAATGGCAAGGTATGTGTGTATGTCCACCACATACCACAAGGTAAAATATTCCTGTTTTGTCTCTTCTTTAGCACCCAAAAATATTTACGAAGCTTTAAAAGATAATTTTTGGATACAAGCCATGCAAGAGGAACTTGACCAATTTGCTCGTAATGAAGTTTGGTGTTTAGTACCACGTCCTAGTAATACAAATGTTATTGGTACTAAATGGATTTTCAAAAACAAATCGATGAGCAAGGTAATATTGTTAGGAACAAAGCTCGTCTCAGTAGCACAAGGTTACACCCAAATTGAAGGTGTTGACTTTGATGAGACCTTTGCTCCCGTTGCTAGAATAGAATCCATAAGACTCCTCTTGGCTATAGCTTGTTTTTTAAAAATTACTTTGTTTCAAATGGATGTTAAAGCCGCCTTTTTAAATGGTTATTTAAAAGAAGAAGTTTTTGTTGAACAACCAAAGGATTTGAAGATCCTAATCTACCAAACCATGTATATAGACTTGATAAAGCTTTATATGGCTTGAAACAAGCTCCACGTGCATGGTATGGTCGCTTAACCTCTTTCTTACTTGAATATGGATTCACAAGAGGTGAAGCAGATAGGACCTTATTTATCCTAAGGCATGGCAAAGAAATAGTCATTGTTCAAATCTATGTTGATGACATAGTATATGGCTCTACTTCTCAAACGTGTTTAAAAGATTTTGTAGAGGCTATGACATCAACATTTGAAATGAGCATGATTGGAGAGTTAACATTCTTTCTAGGCTTGCAGGTGAAACAATCAAATGAAGGAATATTCATTTCACAAAGCAAGTATGCAAAGAGCCTAGTAAAAAGGTTTGGGTTGGAAGGAGCAAAAAGTTCAAAAATCCCCATGTGTTCTTCTCTCAAACTTTGTAGAGATCAAGTAGGTGAGGATGTTGATCCTACTCTTTATCGTTCAATGATAGGTAGCCTTCTCTATCTCACTTCTAGTCGTCCTGATATCATGTTCCGCCGTGTGTGTTTCAGTGCACGTTATCGAAGCCAATCCTAAAGTCTCTCACCTTAATTCTGTCAAAAAGATAATTAAATATGTTTCAGGAACAAGTGAATTAGGGATTTGGTTTAGTAAGGATACTAATACCAATTTGGTTGGCTTTAGTGACTCGGATTGGGCAGGGGATATGGATGATAGGAAGAGTACTAGTGGGGGGTGTTTTTACTTGGGCAACAATTTAGTTTCATGGTATAGTCGTAAACAAAATTGTGTTTCTCTCTCCACAACTGAGTCCGAGTATGTGGCGGGCCTGGTAGTTGTTGTTCACAACTTATTTGGCTAAAACATATGTTAGATGACTATGGCCTAGAGAGTAATTCTTTGACTATGTACTGTGATAACCTGAGTGCTATCAACATTTCAAAAAACCCAGTTCAACATTCCCGTACCAAACACATTGACATACGTCATCATTTTCTTAGAGATATGGTAGATAAAGGCCTAATTAATATTGATCATATTGATACTAAGTATCAACTGGCTGACATCTTTACCAAGGCCTTAGACCACGAGAGATTTTCTAGTTTGAAAAGATCTCTTGGTCTTTGTAATCTCTGAGTCTGCTCGTGCATGCTACCCTGTGTGATGTTATCACTCAGGGTAACACTTGTATATTAGTGTATTTTTTTTTCTTTGGTTATTTACTTAAAAAAAAAAAAATACTTTATTATTTGTTTATTCTAGCTAGGTTAGTTCTAACAGTGGCACATGCTGACCTTTTTGTTATGGTAGGTTATTATTTAGGTTAGCACGTCTGATATCATTCCCCTTCATATGCTTAAAGTGACAAAGTCACTAATATTTTCTTTTTGATAAATAAAAGACAAAGGCATTTGTCCATACTTTTCTCTCGAGCTCGGGGCACGGTGTTCGCTGCAACGATGTACTCTTGCCAATGAGAAGGTATGAGGTGATTTATGCTAAGTATTAGGGACATGGAGTTCGCTACTACAGTGTACCCTACTTGAAAGGCATAGATCACTTGGTCTCTACACTTGAAATATAACTTGAAGCACGGAGCTCGTTACTACGTTGCTTTCTTGTTTAAAGAAGTGTATTGAGACGTGTTTAACAAGCAATGTACTTAAAAAATTATATATAGGCATATAATGCCTAAAGTGCATGAAAAATGCTCAGCTTGTTATGCCTCAAGTGTTTGAAACTGAAAAAAATATTTATCAAGGGGTTTTATATCATATGTGTTATCCTACGTGTTACCATCATTGCCTTAACACATTAGTGTGTGCTATATTAGTTTTTTTTTATTTTTTATTTTCGATATATTGTTGATTAATTTCTCAAAATACGAAAGTCTTTTAAAGAGTTTACGATTTTGAAAACGTCTTCAACAAGTTTCCTTTATTTTTGGTAAACTTAATTAAGTAACTAACCCTTATTTATTTAATTTGTGCATATAATGTTTTGGGCTTAGTTACAAATTATTTAGTTTACTTATTTTTTTGTTTTTTTACGTTTTTACTTAAAAAAAAAAAAAAAATTCTTTTTTAAATGTTGCAACCGTGTTGTTTTTATTTAAAAAGAATTGAGGTTTAAAAGGGAGTGGTTAGGGTTTAATTCGGTTTGTGTGGATAGGGATTAGTTTGAGAATAAATAGGGGTAGATTAGATAAGCTTTTAAATGTCAAATCAAATTAAGAGTTTGTTCCCCATTTAATCTTTTATTTCCTATTTTCTCTCAACCTCCTCCCGTCTCTCTCTATACGTTACCCTCTCCTCTCTCTAAAACCCTCCTTCCGAGCGTCTTCTTCTCTCCCAAAATTCTAGGTCAAAAATACGTTCCAAAAATTTCCTCAAATCTCCATGGCATCTCCATCCAAAGCTAGTACCGAACCTTCCCACACGGACCAAATGGACATCTCACCTAGCATTGCTCCTTCCGTGGCATCTCGCGTGGCCATGGAAACTTCTCCAATGATCACTCCAAGCTCTTCTCCACCAACAATGGCGATTGTTCCTACCTCTGGCCCCATTACCTCATTTGATCAAGGCATTCCTAAGGTGACTCTCATCCCTACCGAGCCAAAAAGGAAGAGGAAAGCCCCAACTGCCAAACTGTCTCCCCAAATCGCAAAAAGGAGGTCTTTCAACCGCATTAGATCAATCAGGTCCAAGGCAACTTCAAATACCTCTCTTGATCCAGTTGAAGTCTCAGAAAGCTCTATTGATGTGTCCTCACCCCATGTGAGTGATGAGAACTTTGAAGCAAACAAGGAAAAGGAGCCTTACGTGGACTCATTTGATGCTTGGGTAGATGGTGATGAAGAGGAGACTCTCTCGATTATCGAGAAAAAGAAGGCCAAGGGCAAAGCTGTGAGTGCTACCGTAAGTGCTAGCAAGAAGAGGATATCATCCGAGGTAACACTTGCCCCTCTTACGTTCCTAAACATTCCTCTAGTGATAATTACGGTGATGAGGTTACTCAAACCGAAGAGGATAAAGCTTTTCCAAAACCTTTTCTTACTTTGGAGTATTATAAAAAGGAAAATATGGAACTTTGGTTGAATAGTCTAAATAAGAGAATTTTAAAAGAGAAGCACATTGATGAGGTCGGTTGGAAAAGGAAGGAGTGGTTCGGTTTTTAAAGGACGGGAATTTTATTAATGCTAATAATCATGCATCGAGTTTTGTTGAGAGTGTTATTCGCAATTTCTTTGCCAATTTGCATGCTCATTTGGATGATGAAGGGTCTGCTAAATATGGAAAAGTGTTTGTTAGGGGAAGAGTCTATTCTTTTACTCCTGCCCTGATTAACAAAGTTTTAGGCCTCCCTAATGTAGATGATGAGAGCATTAGGGTCAATAGAGATGAAATGGTAAAATTGCTCACTCACAACAAACTGCAGTCTTGGCCTTTGAAAGAGAAACTTCATGCTTCTAGATTATCTTCTCTCTATTCCGTACTACCTGGCTGTGCATCTTCAATTGGCTTCCTACAACTAATGAACCTATTGTGACTTTGGAGCATGCGAATGTGTTGTATAGATTGGGTAAAAATTTAAGGATTAACTTTGGAAGATTAGTGTTTAAACACTTAGCTTCATGGGGTAGAAAAAAGGAAGTGAACATTAGCTTTTTCCCCTATCCTTCTCTAATCTTCAAAGTTTTGGTATTTCAATCCTTGCCCATTGAAGCCTCTGATGTTTTACCACTGAACCTGAGTACTATACCGTTGATCAACAAGGCTGAAAAAGGGTAAAAAGGTATACAAAAGATCTTCCTTGGAACAAATTCGATGAAACAACCCTGCTCCTCCCGGTGCTATCTCACGTGATACCCCAAGTGCTTCCCAGGTGTTGCCCCTCATACTTTTGCGAGGCGATCTTGCAAGTATTACGAACAACATGATGAATCTTTTGGGCAACTCACGGACCATCAATCCCAAAGGCTACGGTTCTCAACTTCTGCACAAACGAGTCAAGTGCAATAGGAGAACTGGCGAGGGATGGGCTAAGCTTAAGAAGGTAACGAGATGCTTTTATTGATGAAATTTCTTCCCAAACGGGGGAGGATCTGCTGCTTCTTTGGAACTTACGGAGCTGGTGCTACTGCGGGTGCTACCACGATCTTTGGCCCAAGTGATGGTGGAAGTGATAGGGAAGGAGATCGGAGGAAGAAGAAGAGTTTGAAGAAGAAGAAAGTTTGAACCTTAAGGTTGATAAACACGAAGGTTTATGTTGCCGCTATCATATGGGTGACTATTTTTGTGGTGGTCCTACAAACAATGTTTTTATTTTGGTGATGTGGTGGTTCTTTAAACAATTTACTTTTATTTTGTTTATTTTGCTAAAACACTTTAGTTGGTTTGTTAATAACTTAAAGCGCTAGGTTATTTTTTGCTAAGTTTTTGGATGATATTTTGCTACAATGGTTATGGTTTTTAATGGTTACTTAGTTTATTTCGAAAACTTTTTAAAGTTTGAAATAAATTAGTTTATTATGATAAATCATTGTTTAGGATTAGCTCCTTGATTAAGGGGAGTTAATTTTTGTGGAGATATTATTCTATGGTCTATGCTCTGTACATTTGTATATAGACTTATCCTACGGGGACAGCGGCACATTAAGTTTGGAAAGAAATATCCAACTAAGGGGAGATTGTTAGTGTAATCTGCGGGTGATATCGTAGATGATTTCCCAAGTGATATCGCGAGATGATATCCTGATGAAAATTATATAGTTGTATATTTCTTGTTTGTTATTTAATGGACTAACGTGCTAATATGGTCTGTATAGTCTATGGTTTATGGTTGTATTTCGGGTGCAATAGCATCAAAGAAGGAGCTAGACACGTGTGGAAATTGGAAGAAAAGAATTAATACATTTTATGTATTAATTCGTAACTTTGGCATTCAACAACAACATGTATGTGGACTTTGTCAAAGGTTGTTGCTGAATTATAAAAGAGGTACAAGGATGATAAAGCAAGGGAGTACAAGGCGTGGAAGCATGGCTTGAGGATTCAACAACTCGGTTGCTACAAATTAGGAAGTGGGAGCTAGAATTGTGGAAACAAATTAACCCACTCTCCCTACACTTCCTCCACGTGCAAGACCAGCCCCAAGGCTGTTATTGGAGTAGCCTTCAAGTATTTGAAGACTATAAATAAGCTTGGAAGGTTTATTTGAAGACATGCCAATTATTTCATCACATTCACACCTTCGAAAAGCTTAGAGATAGAGTTCTTTGTTTGGTTCTTTTTAAATCCTTTCTCCCTTGTAATTTCGCACTTGATTACTTTGGTATCAAGGTGTGTGAAGGCTAGGATAGGATTCCGTTCTTTATCTCTTATTCCATAGAGCTCAAAATAGATATAGCTATAGGGAACTTTCGGCTTTATAAATTCATTCATAGTGATTATAAAGTCTTGCCTAAGAGGCACTCTCAAGTTATATTTATATAACTTGAGAAAAACAATTTTGGTGTTTTATTCCGCTGCAAACTCTTTTACAAAATTGTTTTATTTTCGAAGTGTGTGTGTGTGCCATCCCAAGTGCTATCGTTGGTGCTGTTATCACCTTGGATATCACTTGTGATTCAAGCCGTGACAATTTCACTGTCGATCCCATGCAAAGTCTCCCCCAAAACCAGTGGGACGATATCCTTCCCAGCCCTGCAGTCTCTGACCATGTCCAGGAGACCACCGTGACAAATCCCCACGGACTCAGCAGTAAACAGAACAGAAAAGACGCAAAGGATAAATGCGTCCATAGCCACCATGGTAGCAGCCATAGGCGGAGATCCAAACTGCCGGGATCTCGGAAAGGTCAATCTGTCCGAGGCTACCATCATCTCCTCGGCCTCTCCCGAGAGGAATCTGCGAGAAAAGATGCAAGCTTTACCGCCAGGCACGTCTCCGATCGGCGGAATAGATATAGCCTCGGTCTCGGGACCCCCAATCAAGGCTACGAAGTCTTCGTACGTTGGGACGATTTCGTTGTAAGAAAAGCGATAAACATGTCTCGGACGTCCCGGAACTTTGTTGCGGCTCTCAACGAGTCCCAATCGGGCGGGAGATCCCTCAAATGCCATAAAGACTTGATCTTGAAGGAAGAATCAAGCAGCCCCTTGTGATTTTGGAAGTTATGTCTCGCCCAAGATTGAAGACCGGACGAGAAAATGGTCTCTCTTCCCCCTTTGTAGTCTAACGGGCCTCTCCATCGCAAAAGTGATCAAAGGTGGTGTCTTTAGGTCCAAAATATGCCACGGGAGCAGTTAAAACAAGTTTGGGTTGAAAATAAAATGAAATGGCCAAGCTTTGGTTTTATTCAAAAATGACCGGTCCGAGACGGGCGCGTGAGCCGCACGGCCTCTTTTGCCCTCGAGGCCATGCCGCACGGCTTCATTTGCACGATGTAAATTGCAAATCTGCAGCAACCAAAGTTGCTGCCCAAGGAGTTTTCACCCCACTTTCTCAACAAAACACTGTACAAAAACATGTCCGAAGCCACCCAAGCGGTTTTATATCATTATATATTATTTTGGCCCAGTTTCATCCCCAATTCCAAGCAAAAAAGTCGCCCGAGGCTCGAGATAATATGCAAATTGAAAAAGCATAAATTAGAAAAGTAAATAAAGCGTAAATACAATGTCTTCGCCCCACCTAAGCGTCAAAATAAAGCAAAAAATAAACAAGTTGTGCATAAAAAGTGTTCATTGTTTGTTTTGTTCCAAATCTACTCTAGAGACCCCCTAGGCCTCGGATTCTTCTTCTTCCTCATCCTTTGCTTTCGGCTCATAGACGCTAGGCTCTCTCATCACGTCCTCCTGGTCGCTCGCATCGGAAAGAGGGATGTTGTCGTGCTCGTACTCCGCCAGTTTGCTCCAAGATATCAGCATTAGGACCTCGCCCTTGAGGCCCGGCACCTGGATGAGTACTCCGAAGCCAAGGAAGAGGATGTTGCGCCCCCGACATGCCTCCTTTTGCGCACAGGCTCGCACGCTTGTTGACGCTTTAGTAGCGCGGGCCCGGCTTCTTGACCAAGGATCGGCACACGTCTTTCCAGCCCCTGTTCGCCCGACCAACTGTCATAGGTGCGAGCTGGAACCCGAGAAAAGAAAAGAAAATCTCGAAAATCTCGAAAAATCTCGAGAAATTGCAAAAAACAGAAAATCCGAAAGCTAAAAAGGGAATAAGACCCTAAGAGTATACTCACGGTGCTATCGAGGTGGCGGGGTATCTGGGGCTCCCTCGTGTCGGGAACAGGAATCCTCATCCTCCTCGGTACTCCGGTGTACGACGTATGAGAGGTGTGCGGGGAGGGATAGGCGGGTCAATGAGGCTCATCCTCCCCATATCCCCGAGTGACCGCCGCCTTCATCGCCTTACGTGGCGTCCTCGAGCGCGGCTCCACAAACACAAACGTAGGGGGTACCCATGTCAAAATACTCCTCCGCAGCTATACCTCCTCGGTACCTCTCAATCTCATCCGCCCGCGCCCACGGGCTGCAGCATCCGTCCGGAGGATCGTGTGGAGTAATGGCGTCGATGGAGGGACATGACCATCTTGCCTCGAGAAACGGTCCCAGAGATATATGATGTCGCAAGTCGGCCCGTTGAGCCACCTCCTGCGCCTCGTCACCTCAATAGCATCTCCCAAAGCAAAATCTCTGGATACTCGCCCTGTGGGTAGAAGTCCACTCCATCCGGTCCATCCTTGTTGAGCACAGGCTTCACCATCTTGTAGTCGAAAGTGATCCGGGTCTTCCCCGTGAACCTATCCCTCACATCTCCTCCGGCGAACCATCGCAGGGAAAATGGTGATATCACTCTGCTTTGGTTCCAAGGAAAGAACCCGATCACCTCGCAAAACCAGCCTGCATGTTCAAAAACATCAAAAGGTCATTTTTCTCATAAGAAGTCTCAAGACGTAAAAGAGAAAAGAGAAGAGAAAGAGAGGCTACCTCGAGGGCAAATGAAAAGCAGCCCATAGAAGCGGCTTTGTTTCGACCGTACATGTCCAGAGAGAAGTATAACTCACCAATCCGGCCTCTCCCCAAGAGACCGTCCCTATCCCATCCACATCAACCAAAGAGTCAAGGAGGCAAGTCATGGCTAGCGTCCCGATAATTAGCAAAGATAGTGATCGACAAAGATCAACCACACGAAAGCTCTAACCACTGGTGGGCGGTCACGTCACTACCAAAGCAAAGTCCCGCATGCGCTTCGGGATCGCCACCTCGACATTCCTCGTCTCCATACCCAATCCCTTGGGAATCGGCTCAAATCCAACCAAAGCTCGGAACTCCTCACCGTAATGTGGTCTCTCCAAGTCACGGGTCTCCCGTGAACTGCGAGCCGCGATCGCTGTAAAATCGGCAGAGTCACAAGTAAGCTCTCCCGGCTCGAGTGTGGAAACTATGAGTAGAGTCCCACCAAAACTCGTAAAGAGCCCGAACCAGTGCCCTTGCTCTTAGAAGTGATGTGAATCCCCATGCCGATAGCCTCAACAAACGCGTCCAGGCCGGTGGCCCTCACCAACTCTTTGGGGTTCACCCCATTCTTCTCAAAGTCCGGCATCCTCTGCCAAAGATTCACTGCTATCTCAGATGGTCCCCTAGACTTGTTCTCCTGTAGACAAGCACAAAGAAGTGTCAGTCCTTCATCTCATTTCAAAAGCATGCATATATTCAAAAGTGCACATATTTTTCAAAAGAAAGGCATTCATACAAGTCTTTTTAGCATCTTTTGCATCAAAAACGTGACTTTCATCATTTGAAACACGTCATTTTAAGCACGTTGCTTTCCTAAGGCACAAAATCATAATTTTCACAATTCTTTGCACATAAGCATTATTTTTCAAATAAAATGGCATGCATGAATCATTTTCATCTTCCAAAATCATGTTTTCTCATTGAAAATCAGAATTTTGACCTAGTTCTAGCACAAGGCAAGAACTCCGTCTCATATTTAGACAATTCTCATTCTTACTTCATTTGCGAGAAAAAAGTGAGTCATTCTCATAATTTTCATCAAATAAATTGCACATGCATATTCTTAGCCTCATAGGTTGTTCATGCATCTCAAAATCATTCAAAAATCCTAAGAAAATCCTAGAAAATTCCTAAGTTCGGGTTAAGCCCTAAATTATTCAAAAATCAAGCAAAATCATCGGATTTGAGCCAAATAAGAACGCTTACCCCAACCGATCGCGGGTTCGTCGATTTGTGCTCCCTCCTTCCGTGATAGAGCTCCGATGGAGGCGTGAGAAAGTCATACCTCCTATCCGTCCAGGACAAGCTCCTTCCTCTTCCTTTGAGCGGCCGCGGAGACATTCCTCCTTGCTTGTCTTGGTGCCGGATCCATCTCAAATCAAGGGAAGCAAGGGAATTCAAAGAATTTCGAAATTCTTTCTTCTCTCCTCTCTCTCTCTCTCTCTCGGCTGAATGGGCGGCAACAATGCCCAATAGCCCGTTCAAATCTGTTTTAAATAATCTGTAAAAATCGGGTTTCCAGTAGCACGGCTTCTTTTTCCTTCCTCTCATGCCGGGCGGCCTCTTTCGCTACCGAGCAAAAATTACGATTTTGCCCTTGGACTTTCCACTTGGGCCTCCACTCCTCGTTATCCTCTAACTGAGATAACACCCTCATCAGAAGATATCCCTTATCTCCTAAGCAATCAAGCTCTATTCCCAGTCACCTCCGTTAATTTCGTTATAACGGGATAACGTTAGGTGACAACCTCCGAATTGTCGAGTTCTTCTTAACTTAAGCTACCTCTGTCATGAATAGTGACGTATGCTTAAGTCATTCAAACTTTGGCAACCCATATCTCGATTCGAAAGAGATTGAGACGTATGCTCAAGTCATTGGCAACCCATATCTCTGATTCGAAAGAGATTGAGACGTATGCTTAAATCATTCTAGCTTTGGCAACCCATATCTCTGATTCGAAAGAAATTGAGACGTATGCTCAAGTTTTTCAAACTTTAGCAACCCATATCTCTGATTCGAAAGAGATTGAGACGTATGCTCAAGTTCACCAAACTCTAGCTACCTCTATCCACTCGATAGTGACGTAAGCTCTAGTTTCAATCGTGACATCCTCCGAATTGTCAATCAAAGTGACCCTCCATTAATTGTCAAAATCTCAAGAATCCTAGACATCGTTCCTAACTATCTAGTGATGCTTGAACTACGATCAAGGTTTGATTCCTCCGGGATACGTAGGTAGCCTTTTATAAAAGGTCCAGCCATCCGACCACTTCGGTCACCCTGTTCCTTCGTCGCTCCTCAGTGATGAAGTAATCCCTCATAGAGACCACCTTGGTCACTTCTAGCATATCCCCAGTAGGATCAATTGCTTGACCTCCTAGGTCATTTTCTATTTTCCCCACAAGAGACCGGTTTTCTCTTCTCCCTTCCTCGGCGGATCTTATTCCGAACTACGGCTGGCTTGATTCCTCCGGGATACGTAGGTAGCCTTCCAAAAGGTTCGGCCACTCGACCGTCTCGGTCATCTAATCCGTCTCGGCATTCGCCGAGATCGGATCCTTTTCTATCGACAACCCCACTTGCCTTGCAAGTGACGTTGCCGAGGGCTTCGTAAGTACCCAAATCGGCTCATGCCTTCCGATTAATTTTCCGACAATTTCGGTAAGTTTTCCGATAATTCCCCGGACCTTCCCGGCGTTAGGAAACATTCCGAACTGTTTTTTATTAAATAAGGGCTGAAGAGGATCCTTCCTAATTAAGAAACACGTTTTTCTTAATTAGGAAGGAGGGTTCTAGAATTTGCCACCTTGCATGGTTCTAGAATGCCGAGTCATTCGGGATAAGCTCCTTGCGGCTGCATTAGCTCATTGCTCTTAGCCGCACGGCTTCATTCACCTTATCCAGATTACCTATAAATAGAGGCCTCCTCTACCCATTTCAACACACAATAGAGGCACAAAATACACAATACACTTATAAACACTCCCAAGACGTGAAGAATATTGGTGCAAGCTCAAGAAGGTGAAGAAGGAAAGCCAAGAAGCTACCTCCCTCCTCCTTGAAGACCCAAGACCAACCTCTCCTCCTAGCTCCGTTCGAAGAAGCAAAGGAAGCAATTGGTAACCTCGCACGCCCTAACCTTGCTTTTAATTGATATACTTGCTCATTGTATTCATATATCTTGCTTGGGACTTGGCATTTATTCATAAAGATCACATCTTTATCACCCCCTTTCCCTTTTGCATGCATTAAGACCTCATTTGTCATAAAAATGTAGTCTTTTTCATAAAGGTGCATCCTTTGCACCTAAAACCCCCATTTTCAAATAAAAATGTCATTTTTATGCATCATTTGCACATAAAAATCCAATCTTTTCAATAAAAATGCATCCTTTGCATTCAAAAACCTTTTTCCAATGCATCATTTGCATAAAAATCCTATCTTTACGCATCACTTGCATAAAGATCATTTCTTTCAATCAAAAAGCATCATTTGCTAAAACCAAAAATGTCATCTTTTCATTAAAGAGTCATTTTTCATCATGCATTTCCCCTTTCCCCCAACCTTGGAACGGACCGGTGTAAAAGATCATATCTTTACATCGTTCCTTCCATTAAAGGTTCACGATTTCTTTGGAAAGGGATAACCTTGAACCCTATATCTCCGATTATCGCTTAAGAAAGAGTATGAAGCCTCTATACGAGCTCGACCGTCTTAAAGCGTAGGATTGATGGGCTAAGGACCCTCCTTTTCTAAAGAACCTCATCTTTGACCAAAAGAGAGTCATTCTCTCGATCACGCAAGTCCCGAGGGTCCCGAGGTTAAAATGCGATGATCACAAGTCATAAGGTGAGGACGGGATCATAATCCCAAATACATAAAATTCCAAGGAATCCCGAGCGACAACCAACAAATGGTTTGTACGTCCGGAAGACAACTTGGGACATTCCCCCCCCCTTTTTCTCAAACACATGCACACAAGAAAGCACGCAAGCAAGCACGATTACTGAAATCTTGGGAGACTTGCTCCGGCAAGGCACTTTGGGTGAAAGCCAAACGTTCTTCCCAAGGGGTAACTTAACCTCCGAACCCAAGTAAAAACCTTTTTTTCAAAGTTTTGAGGTAATCAAAATGGCGTGGCGACTCCGTTTTTCAAATAACTCGGATGTCTACAAACTCGCGTGAATCCACAAAATTTGGGCACACATTCACAGGGTCGTATCCCACCAATACTCGCTCAGCGCAACATACATGGACTCCGCCCTCGGCGTATCGGTGTCGCAGCCTTACAAGATCGATAAATCCGGCCAACCCGGAGTCAAGCACTACCGCCGCGGACTCCTCTCTCCCTCTCGAGCCACGTCCGGGATAATGTCCCACAATGCTTGCACCGCCTCAAAGGCACCCCGACTCTTCTGGTTATGAGTATTAACCGTCCCTGTCCCCTGCAGACAAACAAGACAGAAGCAACGTCAACAGAAATGCACCAACGCATGTCAAAAGGATGCAATGCAGATGCGATTCTCATTCATTTCGAAAACTCCGTCGAATCCGGAACTTTCAAAATCTTTCGAAAACTCCGTCGAATCCGGAACTTTCAAAATCTTTCGAAAACTCCGTCGAATCCGGAACTTTCAAATTCTTTCGAATTTTTCGAAAATTTCGCTCCGTCCCGAATTAAAGCTACTTTAATTTTGGAAAATGCATCTAGACATGGAATTTTGCAACCAAAATTTTTATGTCATCCACCCATAGTGTCAATTGAACTACATCCTAGTCAATTTCGACAAAGGTTCATAGCAAAGTCAAAAGCCCCAATTCGGGCACCAAAATCCCTAAGTTCATTCCTAACAAATTTCTAACATTTAAAGAATGCACATTCTTAAAATTAATGGAATTTGTAGGAAGCTTACTTGTCTTTCGATCCCTCCCTTGGAGTTGTGGCGGTCCCTCGCCGGATAAAACTCCGCCGGATTCAATGGGTGAACAATGGTTCGAATGGTCCGAACCAACCGAGTTCTTTCGTCATCGGTCCTTCCGTGGCGAGCCATTGGTCCTCCTTCACCCTCCATAGCAAATTTCCTTCACAAATACGAGCAAACCTTGCAATTTGGGTTGGATTTTTCTCCCTCCTCTCTCTCCTTCTCGCCGGAAACAATGAAAGAAAATGACTTTTCTTTCTCCGCCTCGCGCGATAAGGGCATTTTCAATTTCGGTAAAAGTCCGGGACTCTTCTTACTGCACCAGGAAAAGATTCCTTCCATTTTGGTCCCTCAACTTTTGGCAATTCCAATTTTACCACTTTTGACACCCAAAAGTGTAAAATTTCCCCCAGTTAGACATTTCTAACACCCATCCCCCGAGGATAAATCAAAGTTAGTTTTCACTAACGCTCGTCTCCTGACGTTAAATTCAGTCCAGTTGACATTTGACATTCAAACGTTCAACCATGTCTCCGGACATTCCAGTTACTACTCCGTCTCCCGACGTTAAAATTTAATAATGGTCTTCACCATTAAATTCTCAATCGCGACCTTTCACGGTCCGATTCCAATTCTCAATCGCGACCTTTCACGGTCCGATTCCAACTCTCAATCGCGACCTTTCACGGTCCGATTTCAATCCTCAACCGCGACCTTTCACGGTCCGATTCCAACTCTCAATCGCGACCTTTCACGGTCCGATTTCAATCCTCAATCGCGACCTTTCACGGTCCGATCTCAACTCTTAATTGCGACCTTTCACGGTCCGATTCCAGTTCTCAATCGCGACCTTTCACGGTCCGATTCCAGTTCTCAATCGCGACCTTTCACGGTCCGATTCCAATTCTCAATCGCGACCTTTCACGGTCCGATTCCAATTCTCAACCGCGACCTTTCACGGTCCGATTCCAATTCTCAATCGCGACCTTTCACGGTCCGATTCCAATTCTTAATTGCGACCTCTCACGGTCCGATTCCAGTTCTCAACCGCGACCTTTCACGGTTCGATTTCAATCCTTAATCGCGACCTTTCACGGTCCGATTCCAGTTCTCAATCGCGACCTTTCACGGTCCGATTTCAATCCTTAATTGCGACCTTTCACGGTCCGATTCCAGTTCTCAGCCGCGACCTTTCACGGTCCGATTCCAAGTCTCAATCGCGACCTTTCACGGTTCGATTTCAATCCTTAATCGCGACCTTTCACGGTCCGATTCCAGTTCTCAATCGCGACCTTTCACGGTTCGATTTCAATCCTTAATCGCGACCTTTCACGGTCCGATTCCAGTTCTCAATCGCGACCTTTCACGGTCCGATTTTAATCCTTAATCGCGACCTTTCACGGTCCGATTCCAGTTCTCAATCGCGACCTTTCACGGTCCGATTTCAATCCTTAACCGCGACCTTTCACGGTCCGATTCCAATTCTCAATCGCGACCTTTCACGGTCCGATTTCAATCCTCAATCGCGACCTTTCACGGTCCGATTCCAAGTCTCAATCGCGACCTTTCACGGTCCGATTTCAATCCTCAATCGCGACCTTTCACGGTCCGATTTCAATCCTCAATCGCGACCTTTCACGGTCCAATTCAATCTCCCATCTCGACCTTTCACGGTCCCATCTCAAACAGTTAATCCCGACCTTCGCGGTCCGACCTCCACTCTCCTATCAAGACCCTCGCTGTTCGTCTCACCGGCAACAGCAATAAGCCCGAACCCCAAGGCACGAACGCCTTGCAACAATCCCTCTTCGGCCATCCTCGTAAGCCCGAACACCTTTTCACTTCAGCAAGTGAACATTCATCTCCCCGCCGCGCCGTAAGCCCGACTGTTCCACCTCGGCGGCAATGCAATAAGCCCGCACAACAATCCCTCTTCGGCCATCCAGGTAAGCTCGAATGCTCATCCCTGCAGGATAAACCTGGCAACAAAGCAATAAGCCCAAGACCCAAGGCACGAATGCCCTCGTCGCATCGCAACTCCGGTTTGAGGCGCCACACGCCCTCGAAGGTTTGAAGTCCTGTGTTCGGACGCCTCCCAACAGCCTCTCCATTCAGTACATGTACCGCCCGAATGGTCTCATCCAGTTTAGACGCCTCCTAATAGTCTCGCCAGTCAAGGTCCCCATGCGCGGCCCTTGCCCCTTTCAAACTACGATCGGCTTGATTCCCGCTCGGGATACGTAGGAATCCTTTTCGCTAAGGGTCCACCACTCGACCGCCTGTGTCTCCTTCAAGGTAAGGCATCCCGATTTGGATCCTTATCTTTTCAACGACCCCACTCTCCTTCGGAGGAGACGTCGATGAGGCTAACTGTAAGTACCCAAATCCGGATCGTCCAAATCCGTCAAAGTTAACCGAAATCCGTTAACCGGCCCGCTCCAGGTTAACCTGAACTCGTTAAACTCCCCGCTGCTGCCAACGAGACGTCCCCGAGATCGCCCGTGCATCCCGACGTTGAACCGTACTTAACACGTGTCATCACACGTAAAAGCACGGCTTTCTCGAAAAACGCATTTTCCGGCACTTTCCGGGCGTTTCGGACATTTCTGATCGTTATTTTAAAAAAACGGACAAAACCGGGACCGGGGAACAAATTCCCATAAAGCTGGTGACTCAGAGGGGCACGTGGCAGCCATGCCACCTCCCTCTAGTCACCCTTCAATCAAATTCAAAGGGAAAAGACCAAAATACCCCTGATTTGCAAGCCTAGTCCCACGACTCTCGTGCACTTTTCCCGAAATTGCCGGCCAAGTCCCCGCATTTCCAAAATACCCAAAACCCCCTGGATTCACCCAAGTCCGTCCGGACTCCTACTGCAATTTTCACCCTATAAATAGAAGTTGCTGTCAAAGGCAAAGGGACAGAAAATTTACTCCCAAAATCACTCTACCCCACGGCCTAAGCAGTTTTTACCCCTCCCGAGCTCCCGTTCTGTCTCGATTCGCGTGAAACCTTCGTATTTCGATCAAATACGCCCCTTACAACTTCGAAACAACCTTTCGAATCACTTTCCGTGTCCCGTACACACCTCCCGAGCCAAAGGAGTCAACCCTAGTCATAGGTATAACTCCCTCTCTCTAAATCTCCCGTTCCGTCTCGGTTTACGCGCCAGTCGCTATAACCGTTTCGAACGTCGTTATCGAAATGTAGACGCCTCCGTCTAACGGGGTCCGATACGTTTTAGCCCCTCGATCCTCTTCTCTTTCCGTAAGAGAAGTAATCACGGGTTAAAACGGCATTCCGACCCCGTTCCGTTTACTTTTATTGTCATTTATCATTTCCGGATCGATCGATCCGTTGATCGTCATTTAATTCCTGTCATTTACAAATCCGAGCCGTTTGGCCTCGTTGATCGTCATTTACAATTCCGAGCCGTTTGGCCTCGTTGATCGTCATTTACGAATCCGGATCGTTTGATTCCGTTGATACCGCACTTTAAATACTGTCATTTACAAAGTCCGACCCGTTTGGATCGTGATAGTATTTACTTTTCAAAGTCCGAGTCGCAACCCGATTCGTTGATCGCATGTCATTTAATACGCATTTTTCCCGTAAAAAATCGTTAACAATGTAATGCCCAGTTCAAAACCGGAGTTCGTCCGTCGAACTCTCTTTCAAAACGCGCGAAATGACGTTCGGCCTCCGAACGCTCATCTTCAAACTCAAAGCCGCCATTTGACACTTAAAATCATTTAATACGCATTTTTCCCGTAAAAATCGTTAACAATGACGCGCCCGGTTTAAAAAACCGGAGTTCGACCTTCGAACTCCTTTTCAACTCAAAGTCGACGTTTGCCACGCAAACGCTCATTTCCGTCTCAAAATCGACGTTTGCCACGCAAACGCTCATTTTCAACTCAAAATCGACGTTTGCCACGCAAACGCTCATTTCAAACTCAAAGTCGACGTTTGCCACGCAAACGCTCATTTCAAACTCAAAACCGACGTTTGTCATTCAAACGCTCGTCTTTTCAAAAGTCACCTAATCAAACGTTTGTCATTCAAACCAAGATTAAGCTTGTCATTCAAGCCCCCATTTCAAAAGACACACACACACACACACACACGATTTGGAGAAATGTAGAAAGACTCGTCATGCGAGGCGTTTCGGGCGATCTCGTAATACTCTACCCGAAACGTAACTTGACCTCCGAACCTAACAATCTCTGGTACTAAAAGCTTTTTACTCGTTTTTGCTGCCAATAAAAATGATCCCCCTTTTCAAAGCCTTTTCCTAAGTTTTTGCTACCAATAAAAACGACACATTTTCACAATAGCCGTTTCTCAACGTTTGGGCTCAAAATACAAAAACCGCGTGGCGACTCCTCATTTTGTTCCTTCCCATAAAGCGAGGTCTCAGACACCAACCCCTCCGCGAAAGACAACCGCGTTTCGCGCCCCCGCGCGAAATCCCGGATAATTTCAAGTACTTATCAATAATCTAAAAGTCCCTATGCCTATAACTTCAACCGGATTTTCAGCTTCCATATAGATGTATTTCTCATCTTCACTGGGAATTCGGAAATTCAGGCAACCCTGCATACATGAACTAATGTGAGTTGTTGCACCAAATACAACCACTATGTATATTAAGGAATTGAAACCAAATTTGCCTTAGTACAAACAAGACCAAATGCCATACCATCCTGAATTCGCCATTTGCGATACTTATGGTAGTCGTTTTTCATGCGAGTAAGGTCCTTGCAAAAGAAGCATTTCTTGACTTTATAATCTTTAAATGATCCCTTATGCTTCTTACTTGCAACCGCAATTTTCTTCCCTCTTCTCTTAATCCCACGAGAAGAAGTAAATGATGAGTGAGTACTTTCTAATTTGAGATATTTCATCCTATCTTCCTCTAATGTCATATGTGAAAGTAATCTATTAATATTCCACTTTTTCTTTTGACATTAATAGGTCACTTCAAAAGGACCAAATTGAGGAGGAAGATAGATCAAAACTAAGTGCACGAGCAAATCTTTCGAAATCTCTAACTTAAGTGCTTTTAGTTTGATCGAAAGATGAAATATTTCGATAATGTACTCACGAAGATTTTCGTCACCCTTGTACCGAATGGAAACAAGTTTCCACAAGAATTCAAGAAAAAACTCAGCATTTTCGATTTCAGAGACATTGTCCAAAAATGTCTCTGAAACTGCATTTTCCATGATCATTAGACTCACGCGGTTGGACCGTTCCCATTGCTCAACATTTTTTCGTTCTATAACGGTATTTCCTTTAGTGAGAGCAGCGGGACTTGATTCCCCAAATGCGTGATCGATGTCCATATTGCCTAAGATCATCGTTATATTATTTTTCCAAGTTTTAAGTTTAGTCCCAGTAAGCAAAGGTACATCATTTATAGCAGTAGTTACGGATGAAGCATTAATCAAATCTGAAGGAGAAGAACAAGAATGAAATAAAACATATATAAGAAACTACATAATGATTAATTATATCAAATAAATTCCATCAAAATAAAAGATAATCAACATGACATCAAGACTAATCTTTGGATTATGAATTGACTCACAATTTGATTTATCTTAAGGTAAACAAATAGCTTAAACAACACACTTTAAATACTTGCCTTCCTTTGGGCCGGATCAAGTACAAAAGGTGTCCTAAAGTTTAAGGTACTTGTTCCCCGGCAATAAAGAATATAAACAATTCACTTTAAACACCCGCCTTCCTTTGGGATGGTTCACAGCATTTAAAATGACCAAAAGTTTAGTTCAATTATTACCCCATGAATGTAAATACTTAGTCAACAACAAGGTCTCCTTTGGGAAACAAGCATGTTATCACATATCAATATTTACATTCATCTTTTAACAAGTTTGAATTTAATCAACAAGGTCTCCTTTGGGAAACAAGCATGTTAATTATATCCAAAAATGTTAAGGATATAATTAATCGGAAACAAAAGGCCTTAAGGTTATTTACGAAAATTTAAAGGGTAAATAAATAAGTGAAATTTATCATTAAAAGATAGTATCCTTTTGTTCTACCCGTCCATTCTTAAAGTTCGATAACTCTAAGAACCGCCGAAGCGCGACTGGTGTCCAGATACTATAATTTACTAACAAATTATCACAAAAGACCAAAAGGGTATGAATGACCAAAAAATTGCAGCTATAAACATTGAAGCTTCGCACACATGGGCGGCCGCGAGGCAGTCAAGGCGGGCGACCGCCCAAGCTTCAATTCCACAAATTTTGAAGTCGTCGTACACACGGGCGACCGCCTGTGTCAAGATGGGCGACCGCCCAAGCCGCATTTCACGTCATTGAAGTTGTTGTACACGGGCGACCGCCCACGTGCCTGCCCGATTTGACGAAAAGTCACCATTTTTAACACCCTTTATGAACAGTTTTGAACCCTTTTAGAGAGAGTCATACCATACCGCGGGGGGCTACGCCCCCCGCACCCCCCTTTGTGGTCTGATACCAGTCTACACGTCGGCTAGGCCCAGGACAACGAGACATAACATACAATACCCTTTAGACTATCAATTCTTAACTTAATGGTGAATGATTATTCAACCAAAGCAAGTAGATCCTTATACTCACATCACATTTTTAAATGTGTGGCTATACATTTGAACAAACTCACAACGCATCAAATGATGATGGCTATGTCCAAAATAGAATAATCTTACATTAAGAATTGAAAGCCTTGTGTAAATCAAAATCAGAAATAGAATGAAGTTTATGAATATAATACTCTTAGACAAGATGAGTATCATGAACAAGAACAAAAACTAAATGAAATCATACAAGAATTAAAGCATAAGGCTTTATAAGAATTTCAAACTCAATCTAGTATATGAGTAGGCTCTGATACCAATTGTAGGAACATAAACGATCCATTAACCATGAACCGACTCACAACTAGATTAAGAAGAGAAGGAGAAGAAGAAGAAGAATAATACGGAAGCGTGTACCTTGTGATTCCATGATTGTTCTTAGTCTTGTTCTTGAGTAAAACGAAGTATGAAGATATTCTTCAAAGTAGGGAAGAGTAGATCTTCTAAATGATAGTGCCCACACTTGATCTTCTTAGTGAATAAAAGAGAAGATTTGTGACTGAATTTTGTAAATGAATAAGTGTCTCTAAATGGCTGATGGATAGCTTTTATATAGATAGAGAAGGGGCACTTCATTTAGGGACTACACCCTTTCATAAAGATGGTGGTGTGAAGTTACCATTATGCCCATCATTTAATGGTACTTACACCTAATGAAATTCTACACATATTGTCTATACTTTAACATTATTAAATGATTATAACAAATGGAATTAAATAACACATATTAATTAATCCATGTCCTAACATTTTTTTCTCATACAAATCACTATAAATGATCCATGGTAAAAAGCCTACATCCATTCCCCCATATTACGAGGTTGCTTAACCTTGAATCAGGGCCTTCATTTTCATTTGATCGATCGGAATCAACTGCCAAAACAAGCATAAGATCATAGTAAAAATGAAGGTCATTCAATAAGCACTGTAACCACTTTATGCTAGTAATTGTTTATCTATCAATGTAGTAGAAAAAAAGGCACTTTATATATTCATGCAACGCACTATCTTTGCCCTAAATGATAAAAATATTTTCAAATTTTCTTTTAATAAAGAGCAAATATGAAAAATCTTTGTTAATTTATTTTCGAACGGAGGGAGGATATATTTATAAACTCTACTAGTACCAAATAGTTAATCTTCTTTGTATCCTTGGTTTCTACATACATTTAGAGCACAATCCTAAAACAACTCTAGAATTGTCTTTATTGTTTACTCCCTCTGTCTCACTTCAATTGATTCACTTTTTTTTTTGGGTAGTCCCACTTCAATTGATCCATTCCATAAATGGAAAGTTTTCCATATATTTATACTCTTATCATCTCCACATATTTACAAAAAAAAAAACAATCATTAACTTACTATTCCTCCCACTCATTCTCTCTCCTATTAAATATTTTTAACTTTTATATTCTCTCTCTTATTCCCTATCACACATTTAACTTTTACATTCTCTCTCCTCTAATTTCTACCCACTTTATTCATTTTTCGTAAAAACCGTAAAATTCATTTCCGAGACCAATTGAAGTGGGACGAAGGGAGTACTAATTATTAAATAAAGACTGGTTCATGCTTTATTATCAACAATGGATTTGCTTACAGGTAATGAACAGAAAGATTGACCGTTCTTTTTTTTTTTTTTTTTTTTCCAAAGGAAATAATTAATAAAGTGTTTTTCTTTGATAAATTTTAAATGTTGTGGACATCCTAATGTGATTTGTGTTGCTAATTAGGAATTAGAAGGTAAAAAAGGGGAGAGAGGGTGTGGGGTCCTGGGGTGGCAATGATGATAAAACAATTGCCCTTCTTCGACAAATTGAAGCCAAGAATCTAGAGTTTTATGTATAGGGACGGAGAAAGAATCTAGGGAGAGAGATATACGGCCGTCTTGTCGCTGCTATGACCTCTCCTTATCGCAGATTCGACTTCGCCCCAGCTCCACCTTCGCCCGAGATGAGAGATCACAAAACTTAGATCTAAGAAATCTCAGATTCGAACATGTTGGAATTTTGATTTTGGAAAGTGAGATTTGACCGACTTTTGATCAAGAATTTCATTGATTCCATTTTAGGAAAATGAAAATTGATTGCATATTAATAATCTACATTTGGAGTAGATTAATTTGATATATTTATTGTCTCAAAATCAATTAGTGGTGAATGAGAAATTAATGTTCAAAGTATGCAATATGAAATGGGTATATGAAGAGTGTATGGGATATGGAATAGTTATCCCACATTGCTTAAAGATGTAAAGCAATGATAGTTTATAAGTGGATACATCCAAAGAAGGAGACATCAAGTTGATCTCATTAGGCCAACCTAGTTGGGTCATTGGACCAACCATGCAAGGAGTAGCCCAATTGTGCTAGATTTTGTACTAGCTCAATTTGGACCATACCCGCGAAAGTCGCAATGGGCGCTTTGAGGCGCACACTTCGCACGACCGCATCGTCGCTAGGAGCTAAGGAGCCTTAAACTTTTGACAAAAGTTGGCTCGGTCCAAGGCAGGTGAGGCGGGTTTGGTTCTGGCTAGGTCCGGTTGGGTCTAGGCCGAGTTGGACTAGGCTTGGGCGAGTGGGCCCTTGGGAAATCTGTTGGATTGGGCCGAGGCCCAGTTGGGTCAAGGTCGGTTTGGGCTTGGCCGTTGGGTTCAGCAGGAGGGATGGCAGATCCGGTATTGGATCAATTGGGTTGTAATGGTTCATGAAAAGGTGGGGAGTGACCCATGCCTTTTCAAATAGGCGGGTCAAGGCTGTTGGGCCGACCCAACAGATCTCCTCCCTCCATTCAGATCAGATCCAAGGGTCCAGATTTCACCAGACACCATTTGTGGTTATTACCAATAGACACCTTGACTCTTCATACACTATAAATAGACCCCCCGATTGTCAAATTCATTCACTCAATCATTCAATCACTTCTCTCTTTCATAAATTCACTCTATGTTCTCACTAGAAGTAGCGAATCACATATCTAACGGAGTTAACTAACTCAGTTAGATAATTTACTGAATTATGGAATTCAGTCACAGAATTCAACGGAATTCTTAACATCATCTGTTAGAAGAAAAAGTATCTCGTTGCATAAGTCTTCTTCAAAGTCTGAAAGTGTCAAACACGAATTTTGTTCGCCGAAGTCATTAATTTGGAGTGCTCCTATTAATGACTGTAAAGTCATTTTATCTTGAGAGAAGATTGCCGCAGACCGTTAGCACCAGTGCGGGACAATATCTTCTTGCGGAAATTGTGTCCAACACACGACTCGACTTCTTTAATTACTCGGTTTGCTTTAATTTCCGCATTCTATTTTATTTTTATTTCCTGCCTCGTTAATTATGTTATGGTTCATTATATTATTTGTCATTTCGTTAAATTCAAGAAAGCCTTATTTATTGTCAAATACACAATTTTTCCAACAATCGCAAGAAGATATTTACGTTTTCTTATTTTTATGACAAATATGAGCCAATGATGATGGACAACCGAAGGACATTATCGTTAGAGACTTAACGAGGAAAATGACGGTTTTCAAGGAAGAATAACTAGAAGAGCATTGAAAGTTAACTAGAAGATAACGAGAAGGTCAACAATAATCCCGAAAGTGATTCAAAGAATTGTTGACAACATGGAGCGGACTTATAATCGTATAACCGAAGAGGAAGAGGATGATGATCCAAATTCGCCAAAGCAAATAGACCAAAGAGAAGGAGGATGATGATCCAGATTTGCCAAAGATAACCGAAAAAGAGGATGATGATGATGATCCAAGATCCAAAAAGACAGATAGCCAATCTGCAAAGACAGATAGCCGCAGAAGAATGGAATCATGAAAAATCTCATATGTAGGACGTACATACTGAGTGGACCAAATGATGCCCGTTCAAAGAGCACTGTCTCGTGGGGACAACCAAAAAGTTATAGAACACTTTGGAATGGACTATAAGGTTCAAGAAACCAACTCCAAGATTTATTACAAGATGTGGTAAGACCAATCACGTAGCTGGATAACATGAATCAAAGCCAACGTCAACAAAAGGTTGAATAGGCTTGATTGAGCATTAATGGGGTTTGAAGATAACTTAGAAGGTTGAAGAGAATGTTGGATAGACGCTGGAGCTATCCACCATATAAGCCTCTCATCATACACTCCTTTCAATGGAAGGAAGGTGTAAATGAGAAACTCTACTACTTCCAACGTCGTGAGACTTGAAAGGGTTGTACTGAAGATGACTTCAGACAGAGAACTGACTCTCGTAAATGTGTTGCATGTCATAGACATTCGCAAGAACCTAGTTTTCAAATCAATGTTGAGCAAGGCTGGATTTAGACAAGTGTTTAAGTCAGATAAAATTGTATTAACCAAGAAAATTTTATTTCTCGGTAAAAGGTACCTTGCCTAGAGGCAAAGAGCATCGGTGTTTCTTATGTTTACCTTTTGAAAGGTTCTAATTTATGGCATGATAAATTAGGTTATGTGAATTTCAACACAATTAAGATGTCAGTGAATCAAGAATTAATTCTCATGAATAAATTCGATTCAACTGACAAGTGTGAAATTTGCGTGGAAGATAAAATGACTAAGTCATCATTTTCTTCAGTAATAAGAAACACAACACCTCTTGAGTTAGATCACACAAATAATTGTGATCTAAAGTTAGTGCAAACTCGAGGTGGGAAAAAGTATTTAATTACTTTATAAATGGTTGCACAAGACATTCTCTTGATAAGGAAGGATGAAGCCTTGGAGGCTTTCCAAACTTATAAGAATGAAGTTGACGAATCAACTTAATATAAAGAAGATTCGAAAAGCTAGAATGAGGGGAATATGCGGCGCCGTTTGAGGATATTTGTGAGGTTTCCGGCAGTATTCATCAAACGATCGCAACATATTCAACTCAGTCTAATGCAGGAGCTAAACGCAAGAATCATACCCCTTAAAAGATGATAAATGCAATAAGCTCTGGCTTAACCGAATTTGTGGGGGGAAGCTGTACTGTCATTTTTAATGAGATACCCAAGAAAGGATTTGATAAAACTAATTACAGATTATGACATAATCGTAAGACGTTTTATAAATACTTTAATTGTGGGGGTACACCTCAAGTGTGAGGATACACCTCAAGTGTGGGGGTACGAGCTAAAGTAAAAGTACTTAAGCGAAAGACAAGAAATTTGGTATTCCTTGTAATCATATTTTCTTGAAGTAAAAAGGAAATAATATAAGTTTAAGAAGAGAACTTATAAAACTATAAAATATTTATCTTAATAGTAAGATGAACTAAGACACAGTTTGTGGACAAAAGAAGCTAGTCTTTTGGTTCTAATTTTCTATGGTAGAAAATTAAACGAAAACTGTTAAATAATGTTGTTAACATTTAAATGAATAGTTCATCATACACTTGGAAGTTGGTTGATCTTCTTCCATAATGCGAACCGTTGAGTTGCAAATTGATTCTTAAAAGGAAGTATTTGAAAGATGAATCTATAAGTCATAAGGCCTTTCAAGAAGTGTAGTCAAGAGAGTTAGAATTTCAAAAGATAAATTTCTAAAGGGAAAATAATCTTGAGAAATAAACTCTATTGAGACAGATTGTTAATCTGAAAAGGTAGATTATTGATCTCGAAAGACTCTCGAGATATAGAATCTGAAGAGAAAGATTCTTAAAATGATAGACTCTTTAATGGTAGGATCATAAGAGTTAGATAAATTCTCAAAGATAGACTCTCGAATAAACTGAATTCTTGAGAAGTAACAGATAGATTCTTGAGAGATGAAATCTATAAGGTAGAATCTTGAGAGGTAATCTCTGTAAGGTAGATTCCTGAGAGGTAGACTCTAAGGAGGTCAAACCACTTAGAGATACTGAATACTTGGGAAGTCGGACCGGTACAGAGATAATAACCACTCAAAGAAACTGACCGATAGAAGAATTTGATCACTCGAAAAGATTGACCATTCTAGAGAGACTAAAAGTCTAATTAAAAATTGTAATAAATCACCAAGTATAGTCAAAGTACTTGGAGTAGTTAAAGATATTATTGTAATTATAGATTACAATAAATAAGATATTCAAGAGTATGAAAAGGATATACTGATTGGATATCAGACACAAATAAACCCCAAGGTGAAAAATGTGTTCACAATAAATGGAGCAGCGGTGTCAAACTTCCAAGAAAACATGAACAACTCGATTCAATAAGGAATCTGAG
Organism: Adenophora triphylla var. japonica; assembly: GCA_022495995.1. Lineage (NCBI taxonomy): Eukaryota > Viridiplantae > Streptophyta > Magnoliopsida > Asterales > Campanulaceae > Adenophora > Adenophora triphylla. Next base: position 58,792 of record JAFEMH010006767.1, on the reverse strand, counting down.
TCGATAGCATTAGATAAAGATAAAAGCTGAATGGTCTTGGAAGATATTCCTTTGTGGAATAAGTTTGTGTCTACATGACCTAAGGCATTGTGACGACAATGAGAAATAGAAAAAGGTGTAGAACATCATGGTAAGTCAAGACACAATGGTCATTGACATATTACCATAAGACAATTGATCTCAAATGAGACTGTCACAACTGGCCATGAGTCAAAAACGGATCCGTATACCAAAGGGTATGAATAGGAGATCAAATTGTCTGGTAAGGGAAAGGAAGTTAAAAACCCACACAAACAAAGAAATTCATAGTGGACACTCAACCTTGAGAATTGGAGATTCCATGCCCTTGGTTCAAAGAGAAAACTAAATTATGAAAATTCTAGTATGTGCGCTTAGAACTCATTATAACTCATTCTCAGAAGCCATCTAAGTGCTAAAATACCTGATGACGTGTGGTGAGGGTAAGCTTAAAGCTTTTAATGATTCCTATACCTAAGTGGTGGAGTATAGCAGGATACTCTTTATGGGAGATCACCTATATAAGTGAGAAGTAATAAGGCCGCTTCTAAATTGAAACACTTATGAATCAAGAACGGTCCAGGGTCGAAATGGACAAAACGTGAGAACAAAACGTGTTAGAACTGTTATTGTGTGAGTACTATTATCTTGGTATACACTATACAGTCACTGGTTCAAAGCGTCTCGCTACCAAATGGCTAGTATATCCGATAGTATTTCACTAAGAAAGGTTCAAGGCCATAAGCTACCTATCCCGATGCAATAATAGTTCGCCGGAACTTCCAGACGAGTCTGCATTCATGCATGCATTAATTTGTCATTCATGTGGGGGGATTGTTGGAATTTTGGTTTTGGAAAGTGAGGTTTGACCGACTTTTGACCAAGAATTTCATTGGTTCCATTTTAGGAAAATGGAAATTGATTGCATATTAATAATCTACATTTGGAGTAGATTAATTTGATATATTTATTGTCTCAAAACCAATTAGTGGTGAATGAGAAATTAATGTTCAAAGTATGCAATATGAAATGGGTATATGAAGAGTGTATGGGATATGGAATAGTTATCCCACATTGCTTAAAGATGTAAAGCAATGATAGTTTATAAGTGGATCCATCCAAGGAAGGAGACATCAAGTTGATCTCCTTAGGCCAACCTAGTTGGGCCATTGGACCAACCATGCAAGGAGTAGCCCAATTGTGCTAGATTTTGTACTAGCTCAATTTGAACCATACCCGCGAAGCCCGCGAAGGTCGCAATAGGCGCTTTGAGGCGCACACTTCGCACGACCGCATCGTCGCTAGGAGCTAAGGAGCCTTAAACTTTTGACAAAAGTTGGCTCGGACCAAGGCAGGTGAGGCGGGTTTGGTTCTGGCTAGGTCCGGTTGGGTCTAGGCCGAGTTGGACTAGGCTTGGGCGAGTGGGCCCTTGGGAAATCTGTTGGATTGGGCCGAGGCCCAGTTGGGTCAAGGTCGGTTTGGGCTTGGCAGTTGGGTTCAGCAGGAGGGATGGCAGATCCGGTATTGGATCAATTGGGTTGTAATGGTTCATGAAAAGGTGGGGAGTGACCCATGCCTTTTCAAATAGGCGGGTCAAGGCTGTTGGGCCGATCCAGCAGATCTCCTCCCTCCATTCAGATCAGATCCAAGGGTTCAGATTTCACCAGACACCATTTGTGGTTATTACCAATAGACACCTTGACTCTTCATACACTATAAATAGATCCCCCGATTGTCAAATTCATTCACTCAATCATTCAATCACTTCTCTCTTTCATAAATCCACTCTCTCTTCTCACTAGAAGTAGAGAATCACATATCTAACGGAGTTAACTAACTCAGTTAGATAATTAATTGAATTATGGAATTCAGTCACAGAATTCAACGGAATTCTTAAAATCATCTGTTAGAAGAAAAAGCATCTCGTTGCATAAGTCTTCTTCAAAGTCTGAAAGTGTCAAACACGAATTTTGTTCGCCGAAGTCATTAATTTGGAGTGCTCCTATTAATGACTGTAAAGTCGTTTTATCTTGAGAGAAGATTGTCGCAGACCGTTAGCACCAGTGCGGGGCAATATCTTCTTGCGGAAATTGTGTCCAACACAAGACTCGACTTTTTTAATTACTCGGTTTGCTTTAATTTTCGCATTCTATTTTATTTTTATTTTCTGCCCCGTTAATTATGTTATGGTTCATTATAATATTTGTTATTTCGTTATTCAAGAAAGCCTTATTTATTGTCAAATACACAATTTTTTCAACAGAACTCAAAACTGCTCTCTTAGGAATTACAATCAGTGAAGAACATTTACATTAAGAGAGGGTGGGGGAGTCGACGGCTAAAAGTTTGCCCTTCAAAATTGATGGTCCAATTTTACCTTTCAAAGGTTTTTTTTTTAAAAAAAAAACAAAACAAAACTTTGGGAATTATAAAGTTTTTAATGAAATGTGGATAAAATAAATAATTATTGAAATTTATGGGTGAGAAATGCAATTCTTGACAATGCACGTTCATTTTGTTATCTTTCATTCACGTTCATCCAAAAAACACCTATTTTCCACAAATTGTGAACAATAGGCACTAAATTACCAAAATTGTAACATTAGAATATAAATTGCAATTAAATTACCAAAATTGTAACATTAGAATATAAATTGCAATTCGTATAACATAACAGCAGTCAGTGTTCTAAAAGACCCCGCCTAAGGGCGCCTAGGCCCCTCTCCAACGCCTAGTCCTAAGCCCCGTCTAGATTCCGATTAATCCCAACTAATTTCAATTAGTTCTCGCCTAGGCGCTAGGTCCGGCTCCGCCATCCAGTATTTGCCTAGCGCTTTTTAGAACCTTGCCAGCAGTAATGTGCTATTTGCCCTTTAGTTTGTTGGTTTAGGAGTCCTAAACTACAAGGAAAAAGGGGACTAAGTCGGAGGAGCTTGTTGAGATCAAAAGGAGTTCATAGCAGAGGAGAAGACTGTTCGTGGCTTGGGTCATTGCCAGGCGGCCGCATCACCTGGACGAGGCGGGCGCCTCAGTGGCCGAGACTTGGCCGAGGTTTTTTTAAGCGCCAGGCGGGCGCATGGATGGGCTTGGGGCGGGCGCCTCATTGCTGGCCGAGTTCCGGGCTTCGATTTGTTTCCTTATTTGATTGCAACTCTTCTTAAATTAGATTTAGGGTTTCCTTGTAACTATATAAGCATAATTTCGGCCTAGAACACATTGTAGCAACATATTAGAGAGACTAATAACATATTGGCTTGGCAATTGCCCCCGGACGTAGTTCACGAGTTGGTGAATGAACCGGGTAAACAACTCTTGTGTTCTTGTGTGTGATTGTTTCTTTCTTGTACGTGTGGGTGTGTTAATTTCTTTGTCTTGATTGCAAACGGAGAGCACCAATTTCACAACAACTGGTATCAGAGCTTTGGTTCGGAGGATTCAAAATTCTTTCATTAGTTGATTAATTTTGAATCGCGTTCTTGGGGATTTTGGAGAAGCAGTCAAGATGAAGAACCATATCGAGAAATTCAGCGGTGTGAATTTCACGTTTTGGAAGACAAGGATTGAAGACTACCTTTATTGTAAGGATCTTCATAAGCCCTTGAAGGAGAAGCCCGAAGACATGTCACAAGGGGATTGGGAGGTGTTGGATCGGAAGGCGTTAGGAGCGGTAAGGAGTGCCCTAACCGACGACGTTGCACGGAACGCTATGGAGGCCAAGACAACGGTGTAGTTGCTACAAACGCCGTCGGACATGTATGAGAAGCCGTCGAATATCAATAAGGTGCATTTGATAAAGAGGTTTGCGAATGCGAAGATGTCGTAGGGGCAAGACAACGGCAAGTCATATCGGCAATTTCAAAGGTATGGTGGACCAATTGAAAAGTGTTGATATTACTTTCTCCGATGAAGTGCTAGCTTGTTTTCTTCTAAAATCATTGCATGATAGTTGGGAGGTTACTGTCACAACGATTAGTACGTCGAAACGGCATTGGTGTATACGGAGGTTAGAGATCTCGTCCCCGCAAGAGGAGTTGCGAAGGAAAGAGAAAAGGGGAGAATCGTCCGTAGATGGGGCCGCACTTAGGGTGGAGAGAAAAAGGGGTGGACCTAAGGGGAAAAAGGTCAAGTGCTACAATTGTGGTGAATTGGGGCACATCGCTTATGACTGTCCGGGAAAAAGTGGTGGTGCGCACGTGGTGGATGATGGTGGTGATGTATTAATCTAGGGAGGAGCAATCGGGTGAAGATTGGGTGTTGGATTCTCGGAGCTTCTTGTCATGCTAGTGGGGATGCGGAATCAATGAGGCGTTACAAAACCGGAGATTTTGGGGTTCTCTATCTTGGTGATGGTCAACCATTGAAGATCAAAGGTAAGGGGGATGTAATGATGAAGACACCTAACGGGGCTGCTTTTACAACTACACGACGTGATGCATGTTCCGGATTTGAGGAGAAGGGTGATTTACGTGGGACAACTTGACAAAGTGAAGGGTATGGTGTTTCTTTCATTGGTGGGTCTTGGGAAGTCACAAAAGGGGCTAAGGTGTTGGCTCATGGGGTTAAGGGGAAGACGTTGTACTCTACCTACAATGTCGGTTTTCGCTCCGGTGGGAGCAAGAGGCTTAAGAACCGGCCCGTTGGTGTAAAAAGGGGAGACATCAAGAAACGGTATGTTGGGAGGACACAAAGTTGATCAACGCGGTGTGGATGTCCAAGGGCCCTAACAGAGAGCGGATTCGGACCAAGAATAGTCGATGCAAGAAACAAGGTGTGTCCAAGTTTCACTAGGGGAGGCATTGCGAGGAAGGTGGGTCCGGAGGAGAAGGCGAAGTTAGACTTGCGGGGAGAAATCAAGGTAGAAGCCGATTTGGGGAGGCAAGAACGATCTAACACGGGGAGGTTGAAACGTCGCTTGATTTCAACTCGCCTTAGTACTTGAGGAGAGGTGAGGTAGTGTCAAGCCAATATGGGAGGGGGGAAATGTGTTCGAAGGCCATTACTCTGTGGTGGGAGTTGATGGGTGATTCTATGTTTGTTAGTTTAGTCTCCGGTGGGAGATTGTTGGTTTAGGAGTCCTAAACTACAAGGAAAAAGGGGACTAAGTCGGAGGAGCTTGTTGAGATCAAAAGGAGTTCATAGCGAGAGGAGAAGATTCGTGGCTTGGGTCATTGCGGGCGGCCGCATCACCGGCCGAGGCGGGCGCCTCGGGCCGAGACTTGGCCGAGGTTTTTCAAGCGCCGGGCGGGCGCACGGATGGGCTTGGGGGCGGGCGCCTCATTGCTGGCCGAGTTTCTGGGCTTGATTTGTTTCCTTATTTGATTGCAACTCTTCTTAAATTAGATTTAGGGTTTCCTTGTAACTATATAAGCATAATTTCGGCCTAGAACACATTGTAGCAACATATTAGAGAGACTAATAACATATTGGCTTGGCAATTGCCCCCGGACGTAGTTCACGAGTTGGTGAATGAACCGGGTAAACAACTCTTGTGTTCTTGTGTGTGATTGTTTCTTTCTTGTACGTGTGGGTGTGTTAATTTCTTTGTCTTGATTGCAAACGGAGAGCACCAATTTCACAACATAGTTAAATTACCTTCAATAAAATAGCTGTCAGGGTAACCCAGGAATCAAGATGTGCTGCCCAAGCCCAAGAAGAGTGTCTTAACTCTATAGCTATACAAGCTTTGCCTCTTTGGGCTTGTCTTAAATTGGATTTTAGCAGAAAGGCTGGTCTTTGCCTTATTTTGGTTTCCACAGTGAAAGTACTGAAAGTGGGCTTGCTAGTTTAAAATTTTCTTTAACAATTAATAATCCCTCTCAAAATAAGATTTTTTAAAAGGCACGAAAATTAGGAAAAAATATGAGTGAAGTAGGTATTATAAGTATTAAAAGTGAGGTTGAAGATAGAAAATAACGCAGAAAATAGTAAGTGAAAATTTGTTGTGAGTGTGAAACTGCATCGTATTTAATAAAATATTTTCATTTTAGATATCCTATTTTGAGTGGAACACTCCAAATAACAAAATGTCCTAATTCGAAAGGGACGGAGGAAGGAAGTGCATAATGAATAAATACTTTCCATTCGTATATTTTTTTAATATAAAAAATCAGAAGCCGAAATAATTGAATATCAGGGTTCTTTGAATACAGAGAGATAGATCATATACCTTTCTCGAATTGATCTTTCTACTTTTTTTTTTTTTGAAAACAGAAAGATATTTTGTGTAATAATTTTAGATTAATTTAGTTATAGAGGAGGCTATTAGCACTACAATAATTGCTTATCCACTATAATTAAACTTAACTATCCTTCCATAATTTAAGGATTAATGAAGTATTTTAAGATTATATTAGTGTATACACTATACTCCCTCCGTCCCAGCCCACTTGACACTTATTTTCATTTTGGTCCGTCCCAGCTCACTTGACACTTCTCAAAATAGCCTACTTTTTATAATTTTATATTCACTCTACCCCACCACTCATTCTCTCTCTTCATTTTCCACCACTCAATTTATTCAACCAACACTACTATTTACCCCACTAATTCTCTCTCTTCATTTTTTACCACACATTTTTTTTATTTTATTCTTTTTTCTTAATTTTTGTGCCTACCTTTTGGGTGTCAAGTGAGGTGGAAAGGAGGAAGTATTTGCTAAATAAATAAAAAACTAGAGACACTGACCGCTAAGTTCCTTTTTAACAAATCGTTGCCCGGTAAGTTCCTCTGGTCATCATGGTCATATGAGCGTTATTATTTTGTCTCAATTGGACAAAAATACCCTTTTTTAAATCTGCTTCAATTAATTCAATTAATCCAATCAATTTGAAATCCAAAAGGAACTTAGTGGGTCATTGGACGAAAATAAACCCCCCCCCCCCAAATGTTGTATTATATTTTCAAAAAAAAAATTAAATAAAAAAAATTAAATAAAAAAAATCAGAATGTTGTATTTATTTTCAGAATGTTGTATTATATTCAGAATGTTGTATTATATTTTCAGAATGTTGTATTATATTTTTCAAAAAAAAAAAATTTTTTAAAAAAAATAAAAATCAGAATGTTGTATTATATTTTCAGAATGTTGTATTATATTTAGAATGTTGTATTATATTTTCAGAGTGTTGTATTATATTTTCAAAAAAAATAAAAATCAGAATGTTGTATTATATTTTCAGAATGTTGTGAGGGCAAAATTGGAAGTTCACTTGTAAAAAGAACTTTTCGATCATTTTAATACAATGAGAAATTTAGTGAAAAGTGATTTGTTTCAAAAGAAATTTATGGGGCAAATTCCCAAAAAACTATAATTATAAAATATCACAATTTCCTTCAAATTTTTTAGTGTAAACTCTATGATTTTTTTTTTTTTAATTTTTCATTTATTTATAATTTATACCGTTATCTTTCTTTTGTCCATACTAAAATAATCAAATCATATAAAACCGTAATCAATCATAAATTTTTACACGGAAGTAGAAACCCATAAATGCATATTAAAATTACTTATTAAAGTTAAAAGTTTTCCAATAAAGTATTTAATATTTTTAATCTATTATGGGGAACTAACCACTTTGTTCAATAGTAATAAATACAAGTAAATAATTTATATTTGTAGCATTTTAATATTATATGTTATCTATATATACTAAAAAATATTTTTAATAAATTCACCATGAGTTGGTTTTATAAAAAAATGCGTTTTTTTCTAAGTTTAAGAAAAAATCATTTTTACACTGGCACTTAATAATACATGCATTATCACTTTTCACACTGACACTTTTTTATACTAACACTGCTACTTTTTTATCCTACACTGACACTATTTTATAATGACACTTAATAATACATGTACTGTCACTTTTCACACTGACATTTGTTTACACTAACACTGGCACTTTTTAACACTTAACACTGACATTTTTTTACAATGTCACTTAATAATACATGTAATAGCACTCTTTACACTTGTCTGACACTATTTACACTGACATTTTTTTACACTAACACTAACACTTTTTTACACTAACACTGACACTTTTCACACTGGCACTTAATAATACATGCACTGTCACTCTTTATACACTGACACTTTTTTACACTAACACTAACATTTTTTTACACTTATACTTAATAATACATGCACTGGCACTCTTTACACTGACACTTTATTACACTACATCTAGCACTAGCGGGGGAAACAAAATACGTTTTTTCTAAACTTAAGAAAAAACGCGTTTTTTTTAAGATTTTGACATTCACCGTACAAGTTTTATACTTTAATTTTAACTGCTAGTATAGATAATAGAGTGGAATGTGAAAAAATATTTGGTAAAAATATATTTAGAGACTGTGTTTATTCTCTCTTTAAAAAAAACATTTATTTTATTGTTTTTGAAAAAAATAAATAGATATTTTTAAATAACCAACAAAATAGAATTTAGTTTTGTTAATAAACGGTAAATTAAGATTTTTACCTCTCAAGATTAATACTTCAATAGCAAAATTTATTGTCTAAAAATCTATATCTATTTCACAACTATGTCTGATTTTTTTATGTCTTTTAATCTATTTAATTGAAACCAAAAAGAGAGAAAGGAAGAAAATGGACATAAACAAGGTGAATAATGACATTTAATTTATTATATTTAAAATAATTGGGTTAAATATATTAATTTATTTCGTCAAAACTTTATTATCAATACCATGCAATCTTTAATGTATTTAGCATAATTAAAATGAATTATTTTGGAGAATGAGAAAAAAAATAACAATAAAATATATAACTTTAATAAATAATAATGGATGTAGTGAAGAAGAAAATTTTGTAGCATAAATGGTCTCATTTTAGGGGCAAATATGTCAAGTAAATGATCAATTTACCAAAAATAAATATGATGTAATGGATAAGTATTTATTTTAGTGGCAATAGCCCCTCCCTTTAGTTATTTAATGAAAAACTAAAGAGTTTTATTGATAGTACTTTAAAACTCTATAAATTAATAATGTCGGGACTAGTGAAATTTATTATTTTTAGACTTATTAGTTTATTGATAAATTAATAACTATTAATTTAAATAGTTTTTATCCGTTTCAATAAATTTCAGATTTTCGTATAAAGTAAATTAATTGTATATGTACATAATCTTAGGAAGACATTTTTTTTGACAAAAATGTAGTATTATTTTTTGGTTATTCATTTTGAGTCGAAAATAATATTTATTTTTGAAATGAAGAATATAATTTTTTTTATAGAAGTGCATTATTAAAGTATTTATTTGAGATGAAAAAAATAATATTTCTATTTAGTTTTCTTTATTAATACATAATTTTTGTATTATTATTTTGTAATTTAAAGTGAGACGGAGAAATACAGGCAAACTTAACTTTGGACCGTGGCCATTTTTGGTTATTTGAACTCGCTACACCGTGTAGCAAGTTCAAATTTTAGTTTTTTTTAATAGCATAAATATTAAAATAAAATTGAGCAAATTTAAATTCGCTACACCGTGTAGTGATTTTAACCGGAAAAATTATAAACTCGCTACACCGTGTAGTGAGTTTCAAAAAATTGGTCATTTTGACAAATAGTTTCAAATGTGGGTTATTTTGAAATTTAGATTTTTTAAATTGAAAATTTTAAGAAAAAAAATCTAACTTTATGGTACAACTCAAAAACACAATACCAAAACTATGGAATGTAATAAGATTTTTTTTAGATAAACTCCAACTAGATTTAAACTTAAAAAAAACTATAATCATATTTTCAAAAAATTGTAATAATAATTTCTTTTAATAATTATCAATTTATGATTTTCGTGAGACCTAAAAGTATAAACAGGTCTCCCGAAAAATTATTATCTTATTATTTTATTGATTTTTGTAATTTTTTCAATTGGCACAAGTCAGGATCGGATAAATTTATTATTCAAGAGAGTTTTTAATTTATCGAATATTAATTTAAAGAATTTGTATTGTATTTGTATTTATGATGTTGCATGTATTAGTTATTAGGCTTCGTTCCGTTTATTTCCCGTAAAACGACTTCTAGAAAATGATTTCTCGTAAAATGTTTTTCGAAAAATGAAAATGTTTTCCGAAAAATGATATACACATGTTTTCTACTGTTTGGTAAATAAAATATTTTACGAAAAATATTTTCATGTGTTTAATAAATTAAATGAAAACATTTTACGATAAAATACAATTTGAGATAAGTTGAAAGAGATAGGATGGGATAGGGTGATGGAGGTGGGGTGGTAGGGTAGGAGGTGTGGATTAGTAAGGGTAAGGTGGGTGGGTGTGGGGCAGGATATGGGTAAGGTAGAATGGTGGGGAAAATGTAAAGGGTAAGATGATGGTAGGCTAGGGTGGTGATAGGGTAGGGTGTGGGGGTGTGATAGGTGTGGGGTAGGGTGGATAGCCGAGAGTGTGGGGGTAGGGTGGGGGTGTTGTTAAAAATAAATTAATTTAATTGTGCGTAAAAAAAGTTTAACCGTGGGTGGGTTGGTGGGGGTGGTAGGGTTGGTAAGGGTTGTAAAAAATAATTTTAATATGAATTGATGGATGTGGTTTTACCCATCCAAAAGATATATTTCCTAGCTTATTTGGTGCTCGAAACCTTGAGAATTTAATGTATTTTCTAGTGTTTTGAAAGTACAGGGTCGTATCACTCCCCACACGACTCCCATAAAGAGTCGATTTCATCACATCTACCACAAGGGCATTCAAAACTTAAAGTTAGAGAGGAGAGTTATTTGCTTGATTTATCTGAGACTATTTTTGCTAATATTTTTGTTCAAGATAACCTCTTTGATCCTGTTGAGGAAGATGTTCCGCAGGTGAAGGAACAAACTAAGTTTGGGGGCAAGAGCCCCAACAAAAAGAAAAGAAAAAGGGTGAAGCATAAAGCACCCAAAGTTTCGTGGGCTCCGCTTGAATTAATTAAGAAAGGGACCTACGCATGGAAGGAAGTGGGCGTTTGTGCCCGAGAAAATCAAAGGTGGTCAAAGGGCCGAAAAGCAAAGGCCAAATCCATTGAGGCCAATCTCAACCCCAAGTAAGTGGGGCAATGGTCGGGCTAACGACCTTAACCAAATGCGCTAATTGGGAGGCAACCCAAGTAGGTACGTTTTATTTGCTTTATTTATTTGTTTTGTTGTGTCATATTGTCCTTTGAACCCAAGGCATGTTTTTGTTCTCTTTGCTATGAGGACATAGCATGTTTTGAGTTTGGGGGTAGATATCTCTCCGAGTTTGTGGGTTTATAGGGGAGTGTATATAGTGTCACTCTTCAAAAAAATAGAAAAATTTAAAAAAATTTGTTCTCATTATATGTTTGGAAGTTGGCCAATGTCCGTGATGATTTGAGAGAGTTTTTTGATTGAATTTTGCTAGTTTGTGCCAATTTGAATATGTTAATTAGAATTGCATTAATACATGTAAAACACAATTGCACCACCATTCACTTCCATTATTTTTTCTTGATCATTGTTACCAATTTAGGAGACCTTTATAGGATCACTTTGACATTCTCGGGGTCCCTAGAACATGTTTGCATGACTGTCAATAACACATCAATTAGGTTATTCGGGAAGTGATATGTGGCTATTTTCTTTGAACCCTATTTGTGAGCCTTTAACTTTCTCGTCACTTATATAAAAAATTTTCGCTAGAAACCCTTTTGAGCTTGAAAAAGAATGGAATCTCTCACAAAGTGGGAGGTTATCTTAGACCACCATTCGCCTTCATTTGTACCCTCATTATCCTACCCTTTTAACTTATACACTATTTTTCCACATTTTCAAGAAAGTGAAACTAGGGAATGAATTGGGAATTTTTGGGGGATGTTTTGAAAATCAAAGGATTGAGTGGAAAGTGGTCATGAAAAGAAAGAAAAGGGCTATGAATTGTTATGTAATGAAAAGAGGGACTTGAGTAAAAAAAAATGAAAAAAAAATGAAAAAAAAAAAAAAAAAAAAAAACCTTGCCCTCTCTAATGTTGAAGTGGAAAGTGATCAAAAAGAAAGAAAGGTGATCGAGTACAAGTTTGAAAGTGTACAAAATTATAAGTTGGGGGTTAAATCAATGGGTTGGCTTGAAGCGGAGTGATAATTTCAATGTGAGGAGGTATGATGAAGACTTTCTAGTTTCACTTGCTTGACTTCGTATGTCCTTATCTTCATTTGTAACCGTGAACCTAGCCCGCGTTTATCGCGAAACATTACAAACCGTAAAGCCATATTTGATCCCTAAAGAGTAGCCGGGTTGACAGTTTTGTTTAAATATGCATATGAGTGTCCCTTGTGCAGAAATTTCATCTTAGTATCATTGATTTAGAGCATGTGGTTAGTGATCCTATAAAATATCTTACTTTGGTGACAATGATCTCACATATTTCATTCATCATTCAGGCCGAGGTGGAAAATTATGGGTTAGATGCATTAATGTAATTGTAATTGCACATTCTTATTGGCACTCGTTTAGCATATTATGTGAGAATCTGAGACTTGATTGGCCGACAACCTTGTATGTAGTGAGAACATATCAAAAATATTTTCTGTTGATTGTTTTTATTTGTTAAGGTAATTTTGTTTTTGTTTATTTCCTTTGTTTTACTCGAGGACGAGCAAAAGATAAGTTTGGGGGTATTTGATGGATGTGGTTTTACCCATCCAAAAGATATATTTCCTAGCTTATTTGGTGCTCGAAACCTTGAGAATTTAATGTATTTCAAGTGTTTTGAAAGTACAGGGGTTGAAGTGCAACAATGTTGAAAACGGAGGATTGGAGCGTACTTTGGAAGCTTTTGGATCAAATTGCAATTTTGGAAAATTTGGGACTAAACGGAAAGTACGAAGTTCAAGGACCAAAGTGGAAATATTGGAAATTCAGGGGCTAAATTGGAAATATGGAATTTTTGGACGAATTTAATATATAAAAATTCCTGGGTTAAAATGAAAAATAAAATCCTAAAGAGCGAAGTGCAAAAGAATTTTTTATAGTGGCCAAAATGCGACGGCAAAATTGTGGGACGAACCGAATAATAAAGAATACTAATATGGTACAAAGGATTGCAGTTTGTGGCCGAGACCTGCAAGGCTGCTGGCCGAGAATTTGGGGCCATTGCAAGGCCATGGCTGGGCCAATGGTGGAGCAACATGGGGCCAAGGCATGGGCTGAAGTTGGGCTGAGGAAGAAGCTGCTGACCAATACAAAGCTGACCAATACAAAGGAAATATGGGCCAAAGAAATTTAAAGTGGGCGCACGCCCAGTGTTATTGGGCGCACGCCCGGAAGCTTTCAGATTGAGAACAGGCGTACACCCGGTCTCAGTGGGCGCGCGCCCGGTACGTACGGACAGATGCAGCCAGTTTCCTTATTTTGGACGGATTCTAAAGATTTTCCACAAATTTGCACAGAATCAGCCACGGATTTCGAGAGATCTTCTATTTTGACTAGGATTTTGACCCTAATTTGTTTCCAAAAAGGATTTCCACCTCCCTCCTCCTATAAAAACAACCCTAGACTAGTTTTGTATCATCTTTTATCTTTTTATTTTCTTGGGATCTTTGAATCTTTTATTCTTTTATTTTCTCTCTCTATTTTTAGTTTAGGTTTTATTTATTTTTGAAGATGAAAGAACAAGGTTTTTCTTTATTTATTTTAATGGCCATTCAAGGCTAATTTATTTTATTCATGGATTGAGGTGAGTAACAATTTGATCTTTATGCTAAGGTTTTAATTCTTTCTATTTCTTTTTCGTTCTTGTTCTTCTCAACGGCTTTAACTTTGTTCTTGAGATCAATTGTATTGACCTTGCGGAATATACCTTTGACCTTTTGAATTTATTTGGGTATAAATTATTGCACTTGTGTGGATGATTTATAATTTGACCATTGTCGAGAAGAATAGATTCAATTGAGGACCTTGCGAAAATCAAACGAATCTAGGTTCCATTGTTCTTAAGTTTTTAATTGAATTCTTGAATGTTTTTATTGACCTTGCGGAATATATGAACAAGATAGAGTTATTAGGGTTTTAATGTTCTTATTGACCTTGCGGAATATATTAACATCTTAATCCTAGGTTTTTGTGAACGAACCCAAGAATGAGATTGAATCCTTTTCACATGAAATAAAAAGCATAAAGTGATAATTGTTATGATCCCCAATCCATGAATCCCTTGTCTCTTATTATCTTTAATTTATTTATTTTGCTTTCTTAGTTTTATAATTCAATCAAATCAAAAAAAAAAAAACCTTTTTTCCCTTTTGTTTCGTTTACACTAATTAAATCAACTTGTTAAAGCACACGAGTCTCTGTGGTTCGACCCTTACTTTTGTACGTTGCTACTTCGGTGACTTGTACACTTGCAAGGTTTTTATTACATAGTGGAATTTTTTCCATCATGAATAAAAAAAAATTTGTTTGGGAGTGGGGGAGTTGTTAAAATATATTTTTAAAATGAATAAAAAAATATTTTTTGACCTTGAGATTGTGGTGGTGGTGGTGGTGAAAGTGAAGAGCTGTTAAAAATAAATTTAAAATGATTAAATTTTTTGTTTTTACCCGATGGGGATGGTGGTGAGGAGGGGGAGAATTGTAAAAAAAAATAAAAAATAATATAAATAATTTATTTTATAGGAATGGGGTAGGAGGTGGTTGATGTGGGTGGTGGAAAGAAAGGTGTGCCTTAGTTTTGGTTGTTGTAGACGACGACTTTATCCAAGTTGAACTAATAAAGGAAAAATAGAAAGAGGTGGGGGGACACACTCAAGCTTTGCAATCAATTTGGCTCCATACAATTTAAATATAAACAAATTTAGTTTATTTGTACTCAACTTGATTCAATTCAACTCATCAATATTGTGAATTAAAAATATCTGCAAATTACTACCTAGAAACTAACTAATAATAATTGTTTTATTACATTAGTATGTACTTCCTCCGTTTCTGAAAGATTGTCTTATTTGCCATTTTGACTTGTTCCTAAAAGTATGTCCTATTTCTAAACTTAGCCATAAATATTAGCGCAAATCTCCTAAAATACAAGAAGGTGAAATTTTTTCTTAATAATTGCAAAATGTATAAAATATGACAATTTTTTAGGGACGGGGGGAGTATAAATTACTACCAGAACTACACGCATTCAAAAGGGGGCAATTGCCCCCCTCTTCATGTTTCAAAATTATCATTTTTAGTCCTATTTTTTGTTGTTGAATATTTGTCTTTTATTTTTGAAAATTACTTCATCCGTCCCATCCCAGTTTAATTTAAGTTTCATAATTTTTTTTTAATCCGTCTCATTTTAAGGTTGTTAGTTGCTTTATTAATTAAAATGAATAATGAGACCCACTTGTTATTCTCACATCAAAAACTCACTATCCACCTTTTTTTCTACTTTACTTTTCATACTCTCAACATTTTCTTTTTTTTTAATACCAGTGTCAAGTCAAACTAACGATACTAAACCGGAATAGAGAGAAGGAGTATCATTTTCCCCATTTTGTACTGAGAAAAAATAATACTGATTTTAAAATTTGCCCCCCCCCCCCACCACTCAATTTTTTTTTGGCTCCGCCATTTATATAAATAAAAAATAATACGCATGGTCTATTAATGTTAATATAAGTTAACCTTGTTTTTTTTATTGATGCTGACTTGACATTATTTTCTTATAGACACTTGGTAGGACACAACGGTCGGTAGATTTTTCTCTTTGAAAACTACTTTAAGAAGGATTGCAGTTTCTACCCATGAGGTTTGACTTAATTATTTGTTGTCTCTCATCTTTGTAGAATGACCAAACAGTCCTTGTAAATTCTAATGAATTTTCAACATTTTACAAAAAAAAATTAAGAACGTAGGAGATGATGATATGGGAATAAAGATACCTTGCGAGTTTGATTCTAAACTACTTTTTTTTTTTCTTTCCGTGCGAAGATGTTTCACGCCATGATACGAGAAAAGAGATCGAACTTTGTCGCTCACTAAGAGTAACACTTGATTTTACCCCCGGAACACTCTTTTGGAACAGTTTGTTTCTATACTAGGTTAAGCTTACTTGTATGTTTTATTCGTGTTCTCCAATAATATATTTAAAAGAATAAAATAAAAGTCAGAGAACAATACAATTTATATATAATATTAAAAGAGAAACATTTGAAGTCTCCACATTAAGCCACGTGGCATTATGACGTGGAAAGCCACGTGGTAGGCATCCATTTGTCCATTTATTTATTATGTAATTACTTTCAAATACTATAATAAATTTTATTTTTTTAGGTAATTAAATTTATAATCAATATAAATTTCAATTCAAAATTGAATTTCAATCCTAATTGTCAAAATTTTAGTCTTATAATTTTCAAGATTAAAAAGATGACTTTAAAGAGAAAAGCATAAACGAATATGATTAAAGATGGCCAGTGTATTTTAGGTAATTATATTTATAATAAATATAAATTTTAATTTAAAATTGCATTCACATAATAAAAGGAAACAATTGGGAATATGATTCACATAATAAAAGGAAACGATTTTAAAATTTTTAACCTGTTAAATTTTGAATTGATAATTTCTTAAAATATGCTAATATTTAAACTATTAAATTTCAAAAAGATATGACAATTTTTTAAAATTTGTTTATATTTAAATTGATAGCTTTATTAAATTGATGATAATTTTTTTTTAAATCTACTAGTATTTAAACCATTAAATTTTAAAAATTAAATTTTATAAATTAATATTTACTTATATATTTAAACCGATAGCTTTATTATCCCCTCTTTTTAAATTTCCAATGATATACATAAGCAAATTTAAACACTTATCATTCAAAATTATCATTCAAAATTATCAGTTAAAATTATCTCATGAATTTAAGTTAATGTTTAAAATTATACAGTAAATTATCCTGATTTAAGCTCAATCAATGTTTGACTTTTGAAATCCAATTTTGAGCTTCCAAAAAATGGGGGAGCAATTAGTAAATAAGAAAATGTAACCCATATATAGAATAATTTCATTATTTTTTGTTTATTGAAATCATCTCAACCTGATACTAAAATCAAGCAATCTATCTATATATAATATTAAAAGAGAAACATTTGAAGTCTCCACATTAAGCCACGTGGCATTATGACGTGGAAAACCACGTGGCACGCATCCATTTGTCCATTCATTTATTATGTAATTACTTTCAAATATAATAAATTTTATTTTTTTAGGTACTTAAATTTATAATCAATATAAATTTCAATTCAAAATTGAATTTCAATCATAATTGCCAAAGTTTTAGTCTTATTTTCAAGATTAAAAAGATGACTTTAAAGAGAAAAGCATAGACAAATATGATTAAAGATGGCGAGTGTATTTTAGGTAATTATATTTATAATAATTATAAATTTTAATTTAAAATTTCATTCACATAATAAAAGGAAACAATTGGGAATATGATTCACATAATAAAAGGAAACGATTTTAAAAAATTTAACATGTTAAGTTTTGAATTGATAATTTCTTAAGATATGCTAATATTTAAACTGTTAAATTTCAAAAAGATATAACAATTTTTTAAAATTTGTTTATATTTAAACCGATAGCTTTATTAAATTGATGATAATTTTTTTAAAATCTACTAATATTTAAATCATTAAATTTTAAACATATAATTTTATAAATTAATATCTACTTATATATTTAAATCGATAGCTTTATTATCCCCTCTTTTTAAATTTCCAAAGATATTCATAAGAAAATTTAAACACTTATCATTCAAAATTATCAGTTAAAATTATCTCATAAATTTAAGTTAATGTTTAAAATTATACAGTAAATTACCCCGATTTAAGCTCAATCAATGTTTGAATTTTGAAATTCAATATTGAGCTTCCAAAAAATGGGGGAGAAATTAGTAAATAAGGAAATGTAACCCATATAAATAGAATAATTTCATTATTTTTTTGTTTATTAAAATCATCCCAATCATACCTGATCCTAAAATCAAGCAATATCAAATAGTGCCAAAATCCATATGTTCTTTGCCAATCATCAAGATTTATTAGCCTTTTTTTTGCATTGAAACTACCGAAGGGAAAAACTTGCCAAAGAAGGCCATCTTTCGAGAAGGTTTGTTCTCACACCAGTTTTTTATGGTGACATTGATATTGTCAAAAGGATAAAAGGTGAGAAATCATTTCATTTAATAAGGATGACACCATATCTTTCTTGAGCATATCATGGGTGATCTAAAATTATTGAAATTACAGGGGTATAGCAACATCAAAAGACGATGGATAGATTTCAACTTGGGGGGTATATGAGAGGAGGAGTGATCATATTTGGAGTTAAGGCATAATAGTAGAGGATACGTCGAAGACGTGTTGTGGTTATTCATAGGTGACGGTGGTGATGGTGGCGGGGATGACCGTATGTGAGGTGGTGGGTAGATGGCATATTTAGGAGCAGGAGAGAGATGGCGTGGGAACGCTGGGGGTAGGTGATGGATGATTTTGAGGAAGATACTATATTCTTAAGATTTAGGAATATTTTATATTTAACCCCTTCATTTTTAGTGAAAGATGAAGGTTCGTTAATGTTAAAGTTTACACTTATCCTCTATCTTAATAAAATTGTCCACACCAAAATTAAATGTTAAATGATTGTTATTATCTAAGCTTAAATAATTTATATATACATGCCGCTCCAATAAAATTGATGATGTCAAATTGGTAGATGCGAAAAATTAATTTTATGAACATATCCATACTGAATTGTTTGTCTTGATTTAGCAAAAGAGACATATAGTGAAGTCCCATAACCTAACTATCGTGAACGTGAGTATGTCTTGAGTTTGAATGTTCTTGGAGAATGTCTTTATCTACTGTCTGTCGTCACTATTACAAGGATGTATGGATGATTAAAGAGTATGTTGTGAGAGAGTCTTGGACTAAATTGGCTAGCTTCCCTTATCTTGATAGTTCGTGGAATTCATGTATTTGACGCTATTGTATATGTCAATAGAGGATGAAATCTTTTTGGAATTCTACCACCGCATTTTATTGTTTGATATCAAAAGTAATTCATTCAAGAATTCATATATTCATCCATTTGAAGGTTGTTTTGATCTTCTTGATGTTAATACCTACATTGAGAGTTTAGTTTCACCCTTTATCCTGGAAGAGGTCACGAAAGACATGAATGGAGACGTGAAGTCAAGTCACAAAATATGATCTTTTAACTATATTTTTTTTACATATTTTCTTTTCAAGTTTAGACAGTTTTTTTTCATGATATGAGCTATTTGAGCTAAATACTACATTGTGCCTTTGAGTTTTGACAAAAGTTATGATTCAATAAGCATTGGTTTTGAATGAGTTCAATATTTAATTATTATCATACAATGTATATGTAATAGTTTTTCTTTTTATTGTGTATTATGGTTCTCAATCTACATGAGTATGCAAGCATTCTAACATACACATGAATCTTTTAATATGTGAGTTAATTTTGTGTTGGTGTGTGATATTAATTGAAACATCAGTTTCGGTCACATAATGGTATGATTCTGGTATTAATTTTTTTTTCATATGACAATTATAAATATGTATTGATATAATTATAATCTCTGATATAATTTTTAATTAAATAATTAGCCTTCCTATACACGTCGAATCTCGACGGGTTACTCACTAGTATACTTAAAATGATAATCGCGAATGAAATAGAACGAAATATGATGACTTTTGCCTTAAGGAGAAACGTATTAAGGCAAAAGTTGTCTTAAGCTCGTTTTGGTAAGTGGCAGAGGCGTGGATTTCAAATTGCTTCAGCGGAACTCGCTACAGCGCGAGCTACTCCATACGACCCTAATTTTGCCACCTCGCTTATAAATTTACATGTTTGACAGATGAAATATTTTTGATCTTGATGGACTCAAAAAAATTCGAAGCTGAAAGAGTATAAAATACTCTTGAAATTTCTTTTTGATTTTTGTAATTATGATTTGTATTTTTGTCCATATTTAAATTAAATTAATGTAAAAAATTATTGTGAATATTTTCTTAGTTTATGATTGATTTTGTTTGACTAACAACTAATCTTTATTTCTTATTAGTTATCATGTAAATAAGATAGGTTTCAAGAATGGTAAGAAGACTCCTACTTGGAGAAGGATTCATTGTTGATAAGGGAAGGACTCTTAGTGATAAGGAAAGAAGAATTCAAATTTGCAAGGAAGAGATTGAATCCTTGTTGAATTGAAGAAGGATTGTTTGTTCGCCTATATAAAGAAGACGCCCGCCTTCAGTTTAATCCACAAATTTTTTGATAGAGCAATACGGAGCCACGATGTATTTAGGGAGAATTGATTGATAAAATAAAGCTGCACTGCATTAAGGGAGAGTTGAACTTTTCTTGTGCTAATTGTGGTGATTACAGGTATTGACCAGAACCACAAAAATAGGGGGAGATTGAAAGAGTATGAATATACTCTTGATATCTTTTTTATTTTTGCTATTCTGGTAGGTTTGAAATTGATAATCTCTGTTTTGCAGTTTTTGTCCATAATCACAAAATAGGGGGAGATTGAAAGAGTATAAAATACTCTTGAAATATCTTTTTGATTTTTGTAATTATGGTTTGTATTTTGTTCATATTTAGATTAAATTAATGTAGAAAATAATTGTGGATATTTTCTTAGTTTAGGATTGATTTTGTTTGACTAACAACTAATCTTTATTTCTTATTAGTTATCATGTAAATAAGGTAGGTTTCAAGATTGGTAAGAAAACTCCTATTTAGAGAAGGATTCATTGTTGATACGGGAATGACTCTTAGTGATAAGGAAAGAAGAATTCGAATTTGCAAGGAAAAGATTGAATCCTTGTTGAAGAAGGATTGTTTGTTCGCCTATATAAAGAAGGCGTCCGCCTTCAGTTTAATCCACGGATTTTCGGAGATAATACCGAGCATAGAGAGAGAATTCCTTAAGTGTTTTCTTGTTTTTTGAATATCAGAGTTTGAGTCTTCAAGATTGGTTTAGTGTTTGATCGTTCTTAGATTAGAACTCGTTTTAATCTTTCGTAAGATTGTTTCTTTTCATTGTAATCATTTATTGTGCAACTTGTTCTCAAACACAAGGCTGCAGTTTTATGAAAAGGTTTCCAGCAAGAATATCTTGCTGAAGTGTTTAATATTCCGTTGCATTTAAATTCTGTTTATTTAAGTTATTTTCTTGTCAAAGTTGTTTAGACACTTGTTAGGACAGTTGTGTGAACAACTGTACGCACAAGTGATCAAGTTATAGTCCTAGCTACAATTCTTTCAGAAGCGATCTCAGTGAGACATAAAATGAGCTCGATGACGTGATCGAATTGAGATTATAGGGTGGAGAAAAAATGGGTGCATCAACCCATGTCTGTTGAGGTGTAAACAAGTCGAGCTGAGCCTAGCATTTGAAGAAGAGATCGAGATCCACTAATTTAAAAATCCTTATACTCGATAAAAATGTGTCAAAACAGACTAAATGTATTATTTTAGCTTAATCATGTTTTCTTTTTAATTTTACTAGAAATTTACTGAAATAAAATGCATCTTTATAACGTACACATGTATACTTGAACCATATTCATCCATGAACATGCGCACAAACACATACTCCCTCCGTTCCGTTCGAAGCTTCATCTTTTATTTAAATAGGTGTCTCGGTAGAAGCTTTATCTTTCCTAAAATGGTAATAAACGTGGGCTTCATTTGTCAACCTCACTCACTTTTTTCTCTCACATACTCTCTCCGTCCCATTACAATTCACTCACTTACTGTTCACGCGTAAATTAAGGAAAAAAATAATGATATAAATGTTGTGAGTGTAAAAGTAAAATAGGAGAGAGAATGAGTAGAGGGAATAGTAAATTATAATGGTGTTGTGAGTATTAAAATAATGTAGGAGAGAGAATGAGTGGAGGGAATAGTAAAAATTCTTTTCCATTTTAGGAAGTGTGTGATTTGTAGCGGGACGTCCAAAAAGGAAAGTGTGTGATTTGTAGCGGGACGGAGGGAGTACTTAAATTGTGGGACACACTTGTCATATCCACTAATTTTTTTCCCTCACAGGAGTATTTAAATTGTGGGTCCCACTTATCATATTCACTCACTTTTTTCCTTTCACAACCCTCTCTTTCACTCATCACTTTTCTTAATTTATGTGCTTCACCAAAATGATAAAGCATCGGATGGGACAGAGCCGTATGTTTTATATAAATGAACTTATGAGTTAAAACTCACTATATACTTACAAAAAAGCATCGGTTCAAATTATAAAATCCCAACTGAGGCCACTCCAGTAACTCTCTAAAACCTTTGACAGTCTTTGTAATTAACCCAAACCTCAGGGATGAGAATTGATTTTATCCATTTTAAGAACTAGTCCATGATTTGAACACACACACAAGTATACTCTCTCCGTCTAGAGTGGAGCTGTCAAGTTGGGACGGTCCCATCGAAACGTTTCGTCCCGTCATACAAATGGAACGGGATGGGACGGAATATTTTAGTCCCGTCCCGTTTTCGTCCCGTCCCGTATCGTCCCGTTTCCGTCGCGGGACAACTTATTTTTATCCCGTCCGGTCCCGTTTTCTCGTATTGACCCGTACAAGTATTAGGTCTCACTTGTGAAGATCTGTAATTGGTCTTGCTCAGAACATCTTCCTTCTTTTTTAACAAAAAATATTGTTATCATACTGGACAAACCTGCAATGACATAATCTTGAAACCGAACAATCCAAATATCCTCGTTTGAACAGAGCTGTTATCAAGACATGCTTTCATTATTGCCACTTAATGTTCATGATACACATTAAACTGTTAATGTCATTTTGAATGTCCATTATTAACATAGCTACTCACGTAATTCACCAGCAGCTACAGTATGTGTTGCGATCACTTCTTAATCAGCAGCACTTCACAATCTCAACTGTCAAAGAGAGCTCATGTGCGTAGAATAAACTTGTTCTTTTTCTTCTTAGGGAGAAAGATAAACTTAATTGATGACGAAGTATTTTCGTCCCGTTTGGGTCCCGCGGGATTCCGCGTCCCGCAAATGGGACGGGATGGGACGGAGTATTTTCATCCCGTCCCGTTTTGTCCCGTCCCGTTTCGTCCCGTTCCCGTCGTGGGACAATGTACTTTCGTCCCGTCCCGTATTCGCGTATTGACGACTCTATCTCCGTCCATGTGCACAAATGTGTTAAGAGACAAAAATTAAGAAAAAATATACTCCCTCCGTCACGGAGAACTTTACCCCTTTACTATTGAGAACGGAAAATAAGAAATAATGTTATTAAAGTATGTGTTGTGAGTGGAAGGAGAGAGAATGAGTGGAGAGAATAGTAAATTTGAAAAGTGTTGTGAGTGGGAGGAGAGAGAATGAGTGGAGAGAATAGTAAATTTTTTTTTCTTTTTAGAAAAGTGGGACTTTAAAGTGGGACACCCAAAATAGTAAAAGGGGTAATGTTTTATGGGACAGAGGGAGTATATAAAAAAAGTGATGATAAGAGTAGATAGTTGGGTATTAAAAAGAAAATAAAGTAATTGGATTATTTTCGTGAGTATGACAAATTTATTGTATTTTCATTTTGAGATTTTGTTAGTTATTTTAGAATGATTAAAAGAATTTTTTTACTTATTATTTTGGAACGGAACGGAGGGAGTATTTAGAAAAGAACTTTTAAAAAATATCCCATGTCATTAGCTTTGGTCCCACAAGAACATCAATACAATATTGAAGGAGAGAAAAATAAATGAATATTTTCTATTATATGGTCCCTCTTTGAATATTTAAAATCCAAGGCACCCACCAACCATAAAGGACTTGTGACCTGTCAATCTATCATTTTGAAAGCAAGTTAAGAGTGGAGTAGCTTACCAACTAAGTTTGGATATCCGGATTTATTTGTTTCAACACATTTGTTAGGATATTGAAAAATATTTTTAGGAGAAAGAAAATATTTCGTTATTTAAGTTAGTATTGAGACAACTTATAAGAGTTACTTTAGTTAGCAATATTTCTAATTAAAATTATATTTATTATTAGAATAAGAAAATTTGTTATAATTCTAATAGAATTAGTAGCTTGTGTATAAATATGAGTCATATAAATTATATAAACTTTGAGACAAAAATAATACAAAATATTTTTTGAGTCTCCATATTTATCATGATTAAGTGTCGTTCACTGTAAAAATGATGATAAAGTGTCGTTCACACAAAAATGGAAATTGAAGAAAAATAAGACATGTTATGGAACAAGTTATGCACGAGATTGAAGGAAATATCTCAAAGAAGAACTGATGTGGATGTTCTTGGGATCATCCGACACAACATATATTAGAAGATCAAGTTTTTGTTGCTGAGGATTTATTATTATTATTATTATTATTATTATTATTATTATTATTATTATTATTATTATTATTATGTACCTTTTTTAATTTTTAATTTTTTTTGGCAAGTTGGAAATACGTTGTTGTAGATATTCCAACTTGAGGGAAGGTGTTAGGATATTGAGAGATATTATCAAGAAAAAAAAGTATTGAATTACCTAAGTTGGTTTGAGCCAACTCAGGAGAGTTACGTAGTTAAGAGTATTTTCAATTAAAATTATATTTACAATTATAATAAGGAGATTTGTTGAATTAAGACTCATATGGTTTGTTTATAAATATGAGTTCACTAGCTTATGTAAATTTTGAAACGAAAATAATATATAAAATGTTTTTAATTCTCCAATATTTAACAACATTAGTAAATACTCAGAATAATTATCATTTGTATTTGTAATTATTTGGTGTCTGATTACTCTTTTGAGTACCGATTTGAACCATTAAGGATGATAAAACTCAGTTACAAAAATTTAGCTTTTTTTTTTTCAAGCTGGGCTTTATTTATATAAAGTGTTGTTATTCACATCCGTAAAATTATTTAATACTAGTACTAACCCCGTGTCGATAGCACGGAGCAACGCCTAGACACTTATGGTTTTACTTAATTGAAGTTACCCCTCCTCGATCGAAATTGTCATGCTAGATCTTTGTTGGGAATGACCGAACTACTTAGTTGTTTCCTAATATTTGAATAATTTATCTCTTTTAACGCCATTGTTGGGTTAAATGAACATATGTTCATGCAACCATTTGGCTCAAAAATTTTGCCAAGATAAGATGACTAAAGATGTCGAAATTGTCATCACAATCTTACGCCGAAGCAGTTACTTCGCGTATATGATCGGACTTTAAGGATGAAAATGCCCTATATTAAAAAAAGTGGAAGTGAATAAAGGAAATCGTCCATTGTCAGCCCTTAGATTAGAGTTACTGATAAATAAATCAATAATTGAAATTTAAAAGAAATGAAATCGTTTATTAAAAAAGAAGTGAATAAAGGAAAAATGCCGACTGTCAGCATTTAGATTAGAGTTACTGATAAATCCAATGATTGAAATTAAAAAGAAATAAAATTATTTAATAATAGTCATAAGATAAGATGAGGACGGTTATTAGTTAATTTGGACCCCTTTTGTCTAAAGCCAATATAAATTTATTTTTAATCTTTATTATAATATAAATACTCGTAAGCTCAAAATATCAGGATTTATATTTACCATTACAGTGCTGTAAATCCATAATCTTCTTTCGGGATTCTTGTTAATCCTTGAAATTTGCATGGTTGTTTTCTTCCCAAAATGGTATGACTTTCTATTTTCACGATTTTATCTTTCTCGATAGCTGACTAGTGAGGAGATCTAATGGCAATTTATGGTTGAGTGATTTTTGTATATTTATTTTGAGATGGATGAAATATTCTATAAGAGTACTCCCTCTATCTCGGTTTAACCTTCACCACTTTTGTGGAACAAAAAAAAAGGTGAATGGTAACAATGTTGGGAAAATTACTCTTAAAGGTAATGTACTTTATAACTTTTTTTTCCTATAATGCAATATTCAAATTAAAAAATGGATGGAGTTAGATACAGTTAACGCCTTGTGATGAGATTAACACCAATTAAATATTTAACGGTGTTAATGCCTTTTTTTTTCCTCCCTAACCCTTTTTCTTGTTTTCAGTATGTCCGGTTTCCTTTGTTTTGAGTTTTAGTGATGGCGAAAATTGGTGAGCTAGGATTATTTATATTGTTCAAATTGTCGAGGGTATCATAAGAAATTCCAATAAAATAAACAGAATAGGGGGTTAGAGATGGAATTATAGAATTGATACGCCTTCTTTAAACTGACGAGAAATGTGTAAAGAATCCTGCAGAAACCAGCAACTAGACATGCACGGTCGTGCATTGTATCTTGCACGGCCGTACCATATATGCCCAAAATGCACGGTCGTGTCACTCTCAACGCACGGCCGTGCAAATTTCATCAGTGACCTTCCACAACTGCCTCTCCCACTTTTGTGGTCTCCTTTGTTATCTAGTCTACCTTTGTTTATAGATATGTTTTTGTAAAGATGATGTAAATCTCTAGCTCAGTTGGTTACAAAGCTTGTGTATAAATACTCATTCCATGTGAATAATAAAATTAATCATTTGCTAAATCTTTATATGGTATCAGAGCATAGTGATCAATCTTCTCCCAAAACCCTAATTCCCTTCTCTTCAGCCACTGCCTTGCCCAGCCGCTGCTACCCATGGCAACCCAATCCTCTTCCACCACCATCCCCAATACCGCTGAACCTAACAACCCTATCATCCTAGTTAACCTTTCACACTGCAAAACCCTTACCCCTCTCACCTATCTCTCATGATCCTCCCAAATCACCTCTCTTCTTTTTGGCCTAGATCTTCTTAAATTCATAGATAGATCTCACCCATCACCCATGGCCACCATCATCACTGAAGGTAAAACAACCACCAATCCAGCCTCCGTTACCTGGAATAGGCAAGACCGCCTCATTCTTGGAGCCTTACTAGGCACCCTTGACACTACCGTGGCCCCTCTTGTCTATCAAGCAACCACCTCACGTGAGGCTTGGACCATCCTTCGTACCACCTATGCCAACCCATCTCGTGGCCACATACTCCAAGTCAAAGACAACCTTGAATCCATAACAAAATCCACTTTCTATATTGCCGAGTACATGCAATCCATAAAAGCTTGTACCGACAAACTAAGCATCCTAGGAAAACCCATGGATCCGGAGGACATCATCTCTAAAGTCCTTAAAGGCTTGATTATGACTCCTACAAACCTATCATTGACTCTATCCGTGCTAGGGATAACCCCATTTCCTTTGAAGCCCTTCGTGAAAAACTCATACAACATGAACTCACCCTCAAACAACACAAGCCCCTTCCCTCTCTCAGCACATGTAGCACACAACCACACCAACTACAACCCATCTCGTCCCATCTTTCCCTCCCCCTCCCGTCTGTTCCCAAATCATCCTATCCTTCCCACCCCTTCCCACTCTCGTAACCCATCTGCCTCTTTTAAGGGCAAGTGCCAATATTTTCGCTACGTTGGTCACGTAATCTCTCAATGTCGTCAGTTCAAACGTGACTACCCTAGTGTTACTTTTCCTTCCGCACCCACCTTCAACCGCTCACCCCGCTCTACCCAACCCCAGCCTACACCTCAAGCCAATATCGTCACCACTTCTCTCCCATCACCACTGTCTCCCTGGCTAGTTGATAGCGGATCCACACACCACCTCACAAATGACCTCTCAAATCTTGCTCTCCACCACCCTTATGATGACAGTGATGATGTTATTATCGAAGATGGATCCGCTCTTCCTATCTCCAATATAGTTTCCTTCTCTTTTCCTACTCTTCATTCATCTCTCGCTTTCAATAATGTCCTACATGTTCCTTTAATCTCTCGTAACATTATTTCTGTGTCTCAGTTTTGCAAAGACAATAATGCATTTATTGAATTCTCACACTCTTCCTTTCTTTTTAAGTAAATCTCGACCAACCGCATTCTCCTCCACATGACTACTGATCGTGGAGTCTACATCTGGTGTCCCAGTCCGCCACAAGCTCACCTCGGCACCACCACTTCTTTTCAATCTTGGCATCATAGACTAGGATATCCCTCTCCCCCTATTGTTTCTCTTTTAAATAATCTGTTTTTATTATCTATTCCTAGTGATTCTCTCTCTTTTTGTAATCCATGCAACATTAATAAAAGTCATAAACTTCCGTTTTCTGTTTCTACTCTTCAATCTCATGCTCCTCTTGAACTTGTCTTCTTTGATGTCTGGACCTCACCCATTCACTCCTATGACAACTATAAGTACTACGTCATCTTTGTTGACCATTTCACAAAATACACCTGGTTATATCCCTTAAAACACAAATTCGACACTTTCACCACCATTACCCGTTTCAAGTCTCTTGTTGAGAAATACTTTTCTCGACCCATTATCCAACTCTTTTTCGACAATGGGGGTGAATATCTCAAACTCACACCATCTTTACTCCAATCAGGAATCTCTCATCTTACTTCACCTCCTCACACCCCTAAACACAATGGTTTTGCCGAACACCGTCACTGTCACCTTGTTGAAACCGGCCTCACTTCTCTTTCATGCAAAACTCCCCCTCACCTTCTGGCCTCACGACTTAACCACTGCCACATACCTCATCAACCGCATGCCCACTCCCGCTCTTCACAATGACTTCCCCTATTTCTGGCTATTTCAAAAACCACCCAATTATACTAAACTCTGCAGTTTTGGTTGTCTCTGCTACCCTTGACTTAGGCCCTATGCTCCTCACAAACTTGCTCCCAAGTCTACCCCATGCATCTTTGTTGGCTACTCCCCATCCCAAAGTGGATACCACTGCCTTGATCCAACCATAAATCGCCTTTACACCTCTCGACATGTTAAATTTGTCAAATCTGAATTCCCCTATCTTTCCCTCACACCCACACCTCCTACCTCCTCCCATATCTCCCCTACTGACTGGTGCACCATCTCCATTCCTATCCTACCACCTTGCACTGCCACCTTTCCTCATCAACCTGCCATCCCCACTCCCACCCCACCCCCTCCACCAGTAACTACAGCAGCCACCACCACTCCCACACCCTCTGCCAGTAACTACAACAGCCACCACCACTCCCACCCCACCCCACCCCCTCCTCAACCGTCTGTCCAAATCCCCATTCCTCCCCATACTACCTCCCCTCCACCTACTGCCCCTTCTGTTACAAATACTCCTACCTCTGATGTGATTCAACCACCCACTCTTCACCCCAGTCGAACCATTACAACTCACCTCTCCAATAACATCCAAAAACCAAATCCCAAATATGCACACCTAGTCACCCTACCCTCTCCCAATTCCCTTCCCACCTCCACCAAACATGCCCTATCTTCCCCTCATTGGCATGACGCAATGCTCGATGAATATAATGCTCTCATACGTAATATCACGTGGTCTTTGGTTCCCTCCCATGAAGCACCTAACATAGTTGGATGCAAATGGGTTTTCCGGATAAAGTACTACCCCGACAACTCTATTCACAAATATAAAGCCCGACTGGTTGCAAATGGATTTCACCAACGCCCCGGTCTTGATTATTCTGACACATTCAGCCCAGCTGTCAAACCAGTCACAATATGTCTCATTCTCTCCTTAGCTATTGGTCAAGGTTGCTCTCTTCGACAACTCGACATCAACAATGCCTTTCTTCAAGGTAATCTTTCTGAAAACGTTTTCATGTCTTAACCCCCAGATTTTCAGAAGACCACTCATCCCTCCCATGTTTGTCATTTCTCAAAAGCAATTTATGGATTTAAACAAGCGCCTCGTGCTTGGTACATCGAACTCAAACACTTTCTCCTTTCATTTGGGTTTACCTCTTCCCTTGCTTGCTGACCCCTCTCTATTCTTCTACTAAAGAGATTCCAATCGCCTTCTTCTTCTAGTCTATGTCGATGACATCGTTGTCACTGGCACATCAGATACCTTCCTTGAAAACTTCATCACTCGCCTTGCCTCTCATTTTTCTCTCAAGGACCTTGGTCCTCTTTCCTACTTCTTAGGTATAAAAGTCACACCCAATATCAATGGTATTTTCCTCTCCCAATCCAAATACATCAGTGACTTACTTCACAAACATAACATGATTCATTCCAAGCCATCTCCCACTCCCATGTCCACCTATCCTCCTCTCTCGGCCACTCCTCGCACACCCATCTGCGACCCTTCCGTATTTCGTGCCATAATTGGCAATCTCCAGTACCTTTCTCTCACTCGCCCTGACATTGCCTTCCCAGTTAACAAGCTTGCTCAATTCCTTCAACACCCTTAAGAAAATCATTAGGTAGCGCTGAAAAGACTTCTTCGCTATCTTCACGGCTCAATACACTTAGGCATTCAGTTTTTCAAACAAACTCCTCTCTCACTCCATGCCTATTGTGATGCCTATTGGGCGGGTGACAAAGATGACTTTATCTCCACTACTGGCTTTGTTGTTTACCATGGTCGAAACCCGATAGCTTGGTCCTCAAAGAAGCAGCGGGCAGTAGCCCGATCCTCACATAAGCTGAATTATGTGCAGTTGCTGCCACCACTACAGAAATCTTATGGGTCAACAACCTTCTGTCTGAACTCGGCGTCTCCTCCTTAACTCCCCCGACGATTTATTGTG
Organism: Adenophora triphylla var. japonica; assembly: GCA_022495995.1. Lineage (NCBI taxonomy): Eukaryota > Viridiplantae > Streptophyta > Magnoliopsida > Asterales > Campanulaceae > Adenophora > Adenophora triphylla. The sequence goes on along the minus strand of JAFEMH010006767.1, from coordinate 28,103 downwards.
ACAACCTCAGAGCTACCACCTATTCAGCAATCCCTGTATTCCACTCCAGAATGAAGCATCTTGCTCTTGCCTTTCACTTTGTGCGAGAACAGGTTCACCGCGGCATGCTTCGTGTTCAACATATCTCTGGGACTGATCAGTTAGCCGATGCTCTTACAAAGCCACTTTCCCGTACTCGGTTCCTGTCTCTTATCTCTAATATTGGCCTCACTCAAGGACCGTCCATCTTGCGGGGGCTTGTAAAGAATCCTGCAGAAACTAGCAACTAGACATGCACGGTCGTGCATTGTATCTTGCACGGCTGTAAGTGCTCAAATTTGAGCTTGTTAGAATTTTCGTTAGAAAATTAACGAAAGTTATAACATTTCTAACAATTCCTAACAATCCTAACATTTCTAACAAAGTGAGGGTAAAATGGGCATTGTTATTTAAGGTTAAACCTCAAAAGGAATCTTAAAAAGCAAAACAAAAGAAGAAAACCAAAAATAGCAATGGCTGGAAACAAAAAACTGGCTGTTAATTTGAATTTTGAAAAGAAATATTCTTCTTGTCCAAAGCTGGAGCTGCATTTAATGAACAAAGGCACGCCAAGCTCCCATCCGCGCGGACATCTTTGTAATTTCCAGAGGGCTATAAATTAAGCCCTCCACTACAAAAATAAAGAGGAAAAACACATTTTGCACCGAACCTCTCGGCGAAATATAGAGAGAAAACAGTGAGAATTCACTTGAATTGTCACCATTTTCTCTCCAATCTTTCCCAACTCATACTCATCCACTCACTCTCATATTAAAGCCCTAAACACTCATACACTCAAGCCAAACACTCAAGAATACAAGGAAGATTGGTAAACCCTCCTCTTCCTAACCCTAAATCTCATCCATGCATGCATCTTCAAACTACAAAATGTAGTTCTTTCATCTTCTTGCTCTAGATCTAAGAAGATCACCATGGAAGACCATCTCCATGGATGATCTTCTACAAAGATCAAAATTATTTCCAAGTTTTCTTACTTTCTTACCAAGAAAACTCATTTTCAAAACCCTAAAAACCATTTTCAAGCATAAAATCTCATTTTCAAAGGATAAAAATCCCCTTCCCAAGCAAATGAAATGCTTAGTCCTAATGTACCCCACGGATGGTTTGGTATAGTTGATTCACCACTAAAATGTCTAGTGATCACTAAACAAAACCTAGGGAAATGGGGACAAGCATGGATGCAAAACCCCCCTTAAAATCATATTTTCCTTCTTGAGAAGTTGCTGTCCAGTAGCAATTTTCTCAGACCTCAGTCCATGGTCTTAATTTTTGGACACAGATGAACTTGGAATTTGGTGTTGACTACAAAATACTTTTTGTAGCCAACATCTAGAGATTTCCAGACATATTTTTACCTTATTTTTTGGGTGAGTAAAACTCCTCTTTTCAAATTTTCTTTCAGAGGCTAGTTCATCAGCTTCTGGGAATCCAGATCTCATATCTGAGTTTTCCAGAAGGTTTTGACCCCTCAAATCTTCTCCAAAATGGAAAATTCCTTCGCACAAACTTTATTTAAGGTGTCTAGAACAACTTTCATTCTCTGAGTTTATCCAGATTATGAAGTTTTAATACCCTTGAATCCATTTCAAAATCAAAGGTCCACTGCCTTTTTCATTCTGGCAGAAATGGCTCTCAACTTCAAAAGGTCTTTTGAGTACCAAATCTCAATCCAAAATCTTCCAAAAATCATGGGATCAGTTTAAAGTCTTAAAAAGATATCCCAATTTTTACTTTTCTGAGTTTCAACTTATTTTGGCCAAAACACACACACACACACACACACAAATGATTTTCAGCTTGGAAGACTCGTTTACGAGGCGCGTCGGTGCACACTAACGTCCTTCCCGACGCGTAACATGACCTCCGAACCTAAATCTCTGATCTCGGGCTTTTTTCAAAGTTTTGGCCCTCAAAATTAAAATGGCGTGGCGACTCCGTTTTTCGTTGATTTTCTTTCAAACAAAAAATGGGAAAATTTTCGGATATGCACATTCATCACAAGGGCGACTCCGCTGGGAATTAAGCTTTTTTAAAAAAAATGGTATTTGGTATATTGGTGGAAACCACTAAATTTCCCGCTATCGCCTCCTAACACGAGTCGGGGATAAATTGTGGTCTAACAATCCCACGTACCAGTATCACCGTTTTCAAAAAAAGCTTTTGAGGGTCAAGCTTCCGTCCCGCTTTGAAAATCATTTTTGTGTGTGTGTTGATTTTTGCACGCTTTTCATGTTGTTTTGGCCGCCTCGGAGAAAGTCAAAATTTTGACTGTCGGAATAATGTCCCTAACTGTCGGAATTTTCGTGCTTACGTGCTTATGTGCTCATTAAAAAAATTTCAAAAAAAAAAATTTCAAAAAAAAAAAGGATTTTCAAAAAAAAAAGAAAAAGAAAATTTCCAAAAAAAAATCATGCATCATATTTTTAAGACTCATAAAAAAATCTCTATTTTACTCAGAAAAAGAATATAGACTGCTTGCACACTACGCGCATGTGACCGTACACCGCACACTACGTCCCTTAACCCGGGAAATCCTTGTCGCGGTCCGTTTGGTCTTATTACGCCTCTGATGAGCACAGTGACTACCCAAACATCCCATGGAGCCTCGTGTCGACTATGCACTTGTCCGTGACACACTTTGTCCGAGACCCGGCTGGTTTTTAGTCCGGTCTCGTGTCATGCCCCGTCCGTGTATAGACCTTTCCTTTCAAGCCTTTGTCGGCATACCGACTCAATATCTTTCGGGACCCTAATCGCCGAAGTTCTCGCCGGTTTTCCGCCGCGGACTTTGACCAAGATATTGACCGCGCCTTGACTTCGGCTCCCGACCGGCACAAATTATACACTCGACTCCCAAAGATTGACACCGAGTCATCAAGGATTAATGAATATTCCATGCCTAATTACGGCTTAACCGACGACAAGTCAAGATCAATCGTGGACGCTTATCGGGCCCAAATCATGCCGACTTTTCGTCGAGCCCCTGGACATGATCTTGACTTTTGACGTCGCCTTTGTCCGTAATTTACATCGAATGCTCGTTAAGACTCGATTACCCGCCGACTTTTAGGATCGTTTTCTGGTCGGTGGGACCCGCTGCCCTATAGACCCTCGCCCGGGCCGTCCACCCCGGGAGGTCGAAATACGTGTGGAATACGAGGGGCTTATAGACGTAGTGACGGGGCCCACCGATCCAGAATCGAGTAGTTTGCGAAAAGAAGAGCAATCTTTTCCAACCGATTAGGTTAATAAAACATGTTTTAAGTAAACGTGAACAAATAATCGCATGTTGCATGAGCCTAAAGCCCAAACACCTACCCTCCTTCCATTCCTGCACATCTCGAACCTTCATGTCCTTTCCCCGCAGCCTCCGCACAAAGCTTGGTTTCGGCACCGGTCACCGTTTGATCACTGGGAAGAGTCAAGCGCATCGTCGCCTTCACCATTTGTTCCGACTCCGGGTTTCGTAATGTCTCGCATCGCCCGGTAATGATGGGGATAACGTCACTCCGCCTCCCGGACCCTCGCACAGCAACAAAGGGAATCGCTAGCGTAACGTATGAGGTTACGACAGAAGCACGCCTAAACAAATGTACTTTACGGAGGCTATTAAGAGTCACGGTCCGGCCGCCGCCTCAATCCGTATGGCACCTTCACCGTGGAAGAAGACGAGGATGCCAACCCCACTCTCGCCGCCCGACTACACCAGATGCCGCCACCCACCTCCTATGGTGCCACTACCGTAACTCCATGCTCCTCGATTTTCGGGACACCACTCTCCCCAACCACGTACTCACCGGATCCATGCAGCCCGACGGCACAAATCGCTGGGGCAAAATCGCACGGAATGTCTTCTCATGGTTGGGGCTATCTCGAATGCCACAGCCTAATCGGGATCCTCCTCGCCGGAACCGATCAATCCGACCTTCACAAAGAATAGCCTACAGCTCGAATGCCGCCGCAACTTGGTTCTCGGGCCACGCCGGAGCCCCTCCTCGTAATGCACTAGTTCACCAAGCTTCCTCACACAAATCCATTCCTCACCTGCACTTCTATGGGTTACCAAGCCTCCATCCCGTGTCATCCGAATCACCAGACCGCAGCATTCTGGTTACACACCTTCACCACAAGCACCATGCAATTCAACAATCCGGGACAGCAGCTCCCGCACTCAAGCCTACTTACGGGCCCCACTGAAATCCAAGTTATCCGGCCACATCGGGCCGCTTCCACCTACTTTGCCGCTTGAAAATCAACAAAGAAGTCGCAAGGTTCTATCCTTTTGCTCGTGCTCCTACTCATGCTCCCTGTGGTAACTCACCCTGTGACGTGTTTTCACCTACGTCCCCGGATCGGCCGTTCCTCCACCCGCCCGCTCCAAAGGGTAGCTCCTCTCTCTAGCTCGCCCACTAGCTTGAATGCCACGGTTCCGCCACAAGACCCTCATCTCGGCCCGGTTCATGGAACAACACAAGGAAATGAAAGCGCGTATCGCCGAACCGACCGCCAAGAAGCTCCGCCTTCCGCCTACTGCACCCGACTCCATTGTTCCTCTCGCCCCACAAATTCGTGATGCCTAATCTCGGGATCTCTTTTGATGGGACCGCATGCCCAAAACCCATTTGGGACACATATACCCCGGCAATGAAAGCCAAAGGATGTACCAATCGCCAGCTTGGCCGACTATTTCGGGGCTATCCTTGAAGTCCAAGGCCTTAAAGTGGTTCTTCCGTTTGAAACCTCGAAGCCGTGGCCACATGGGACCAGATTACCAATGCCTTCACGTAAAAATATAAGGCCAACTTGGAATGGGAAACAAATAGGGCCGACCTACAAACAACAAAGCATAGGCCCCGATGAGAATGTTTGGGACTTCTACAAGCGGTGGAATCTCGAAACTCGTTGAAATGGCCATCCCTCCTTCCGAAGAGGAACAACCGGACATCTTCCGCCATGCTTGAAACCACATTCGAGAGCCTCCTCGCCACTTCCCATACTCGCACTTACGGCCATGGTTAACTCGCAGCCTAAGTTTGAAAAGGCCTACACCGCAACCGGCCGCCGCACTCGCCTACGTATATCGGGCTCCTCCCGCAAACACCGCCCTCGCTCCTCGCTAAAGGCAAAGAGATGATTAACTATGCGGGACAGGAATGTAATAACACGACTCCTTTTGCTCCCAGAAACCAGCCGAGCCTGCAAACCGCGGGTCATAAATCTCGAAAACTTTGGAATGCCCCCGAATGACATCTTTAGGGGACTCGGTGAAAGAAGGCTTGCTGCGGCCTTTGGAGAATTTCCAACCCGTAAATCCGAATGCTCCCGTGGATACTACAAAGTATTGTGCTTTTCATCAAGCTCACGACATCCGATCGACAACCGCTTTACTCGAAAAAGGCAATCCAGGCTAATAGAGCAAGGAAAGTTGGAAGGCCCCGAAGGGCCTAACATGCCAAAATCCTCTCGCCAAGGAACCATAATCGTGTGAATATGATTGAATGCGAGAATCTTCGCATGACCATGAAGATGCCGATGAAGGTCCCCAAATACCCGTGGCCAACCTCGTCGAGGATCCCGACTGATTCCCCTCACCCTTGAGGATATCGAACGAATCAACCCATCTTGGTCTCATGCCGAGACTCCTTGCAAGAATACGAGGCCCGCTATTTCTGATGAAGGGAAGGCCGATACCGAAGAACCGGGGCCGTTCCGCCGTAACATGAAAGAACCATTTATACAAGATGGTTAGAACAATCGAGAAGAATCGAACAAGAAAGCTTCCGGCGGGCGCTCGCATCGGGGCTTATCAAAGAAAGAGGCCGAAGAGCATTTGGAGCTAGTACACTTCTGCAAATTGGCTTGGGAGAGCCCGAATATGATCCCGAGAACAAGAAGAATCTAAGAGGAGGATTCCTTCTATATCCTACCTCGTGTCAAATACGTGCCACCCCCTCTCACTCTTCCCCGCAATTTCGGGAGGAGAAGCCGAGTCACAATTGCCACTTCCGGAATGGGAACATATGACAATTTTTGCGGCCGCACGCACCCATATTCCCCAACGGGTTTGATCGGCGTTCCTCTCACCCGAAATCCCTAGTATGGGAAGAAGATTCGATGACAAATGGATGATGATGATGATGACGAGAGTGAAGAGTCAACCGAGGCCCCGATCCGGAAACAATCTGGAACAATCATGCCGTAAATGAGCCCACGGGAGCTAGGCACAATGGTTGGTTGTCGCCAGCAACGACGAAGGACCGCCAGAAATGCGGATCGTATACCAATGGAGACAGACTCCCTACGAGGTGTCACTTGTAAGATGCATTTGTGGCCAATGCCCTGATACCTGCAGGATGAGGGACAAGAAAGCCCGCGCCGTATCCGTACATATCCGAAATCCTAGAACACAACGTTCCTTATAAGAACCCCGACTCGGTGAATGGAAAGGGTTTATTGAAGCACCGGTCGAAAATGGAGGGTTTCAGCCACCGTAAGATGAAGAATTCGTAAACGTTATCGGATCTTTTTCTTCTTTCCCAAGAACGGATGGCATAACAACCGTAAGTGGTCATGCCGGCCGCTCGAGCGCAGCCGAGTGCTCGCAATCACCGAAAGGGTTATCGATCCGAACGTCTCCCCAAAGGGCCTTCATACCTAGCGAATCCACACGACGCCTTTCTAATTGCTCCAAGCTCGACAATGGACCCCGGTGCTCCTTATTTGGACACGCATCTATCGAGCCGCTACCTCAAACTCCGAAGGGGAACGTTGCCTATCCTTCACTTGTGGCCGCCCTACTTGCAAGATTGAAAGAAAAAGGATATACGATGAGATGGAGGCCGATAGCCACAACTCAGGGGCCATCCAAGGGATGAAATCGAAAAGCCGCCGAGCCCCGACAATAGCGACTCTTGCCGCATGATAACTATGAGCAAGGCCGGCCATGAGAGTGAATCTGAGGACGCCCTAGCTCTGTGGGCCATCCAAGGGGCAACAACACAACCCCAAACCCAAAAGCCTCGTGACTTGGGAAGAGCTTATAAGGTGGCCGCCCAGAAGGAGCGCGCAAGATGCAGCCACCATCGTCACTAGACTCCGTCGTAACCAATGGCCAATAGCCAAAAGTGGCTCCCCATCGACCCTAGCAAAGATTGAAGAAATCCAACCAAGAGACGACCGATGAGGAAGTTAACTGTTGACCCGATCTCGGCGTATCTTCCAAGGAAATCCCAAGGCGTATAAGAAGGCCACAGATCAAGCACCAAAAGAAGATCGCCGCCCTATGCTAAGACAAACAAACTGCACTCGAAAAGAGGATCCCGTGCTCACCCTTGAAGCAAACACAGCCAACATTTCCTCTCGGTCTCTACTCACCTCGCCCTATCCCCATAAGCCGAAGCCGGAAGAAAGCCCGGCTCGCACTCTCGTGCCTATTGATGCTACTCCCGATGATGTGGTACAACTAATTGGAAACATCCATTACGGGAATATAATCACTTTCACGCATCTCGACCTCCCTCAATTTGGGGCCGATCATAATGAGCCTCTCTTCATCACACCACTGGACGAACGACGCCTCCTCGGGTCCCGGGTTGATAATGGGTCCGGAATGAACATTCTTCCAAAGAAAGATCATGAGCTTGCTTGATATCAAGACTACGTACTTGAAGCCTTCTTCTCTCACAAATAAAGCTTACGACTCAACATCCCGAGCAGCCTCCTGAGTTGCTACTTTAGACCTCCGGTTTGGATTGTAAATTGATACCGTGGAATTCCGTGTTATCGACATCCCGATTACTTTCAATGCCCCGGCTGGGAAGACCTTGGCCGCACCAAGTCAAAGGGGTCGCCTCAAGCCTCCACCAAAGGTGTGAAATTCGCCTCGAATGGGGATCTCGACGACCATTTACTTGAGATTTAGTCACTTTAGAAGGCACAGATACGCGGAATACCTATTCTCGAAATCAAACATGACGAGGAAGGTCACATGCTAACGGGCTTCACCTGGCCGAGCCTCCCAAGGCCCAAGTGTGCAACATAGATCCGACGGTCACTGGGATAAAATCCCACCGGTCTTGAAAATGATGAGAAAAATGAGCTATCTACCCGGCCTCTGGCCGGGGAAGCACCAACAAGGAACTCACAAACTCATCGAAGTGAAAGGACGTAATACTCGCCACGGCCCGGGATACGAGGCCTCCTCAGCCGACACCGCAAAGGGAAAAAGATTTGAAGCCGCCACAGAAAGGTCCCGCCGACAACCCTAAATCTCTCCCCTTCAGGCCCTAATTTGGCCGACTACTTTGTAAAGGGTCCCACACAACCATGAAACATCACAGAGCCCACTCCTACGGCAGGATGGCTAAAGCTACAAGATAACCTCAACAAGTTCAGTAGGAACCAAGGCTAACCCGGTCCGTAGAATGTTCCCGGACCTACCCAAGATACCCGGGGCTACCACCGCCATGAAGAGCGAGTATACCTTCAGAGGCGTGCTCGACTCCGGTGGAACAGCTCGAGAAGCTCACAACCACTATTCCTACCGCCCAGAAGATCCGAAACTCCGAATTCGAACCGACAATGCCAAAAGCTAAGGCCACGGAATTTCCTCGCATGATTGGGATGGTCTCGGTTATGCAAAGAATTGTTCGAAGAAGAAGTCCAGTGTGCCGACCCGATTGATCTCGGCTCGGTCCAAAAGATGATAGCGGAATTGAGAAAGGAAAGCAAACAAAGACAGCTTCCCGAGTCATGAGGCCACCAACAATGATACCGCTAAAGAATTGGGAAACTCTCTGTGCCCGTCCGCGACCAAGGAGGAAATGATCACCAAGCTTGGATTGGTCCCCCGTCCCTCAGTGTCAATCTAGGACAAGTCCTCCCGCCTTCTCGTTAAGATCGAGTCTCTAGGGTCGTCCGACGGCCTTACGCCCGAAGACTACGAGTCCGTAGCAAGCACCGTATCCCCTTTCGTTTTCAATGAAATGACGAACCTTTCGAGTATCCCTTGATTGCCACTTTAACTAATGATGAATTAATTAATAAAAAAATTTTTTTTTTTAATAATTCATTAGATAAAGAAGCGTACACATTAAACAAAAAAAAATCAAACAACAAAAAAAAAATCTTTAAGCAAAGTGTTGTCCGGAAAAAGGAAAATCGAGCCCAAGCCGCCGAAGAGATTTTGACGCAGTGTGAATTTGGGAACCGCGGAAGAGCCTAAAGAGACGCAGATTGGCGATTTCTTCGAAGGAATCGAAAAGGATGCTCGCAAAGTCCTACAAAATCCTCAATTCAAGGAAAGTTGCCCTCTTCATCAAAGAGAACATCATGTGCGATACGGGTTGCCACCGAAATCATCTCGTATAATGGATCCCACTTCGAAGGGGAATGTGAAAACCGCCGCGGAATTCCGAATAACCCGTCACAAGTCATCTCCCTACAGCCCCAAAACCAACGGAGCCGTCGAGGCAAAGAAACAAGACTCGAAAATATCATCCGAAATGGTCGCCCAAGGCGCAGATTGGCCCGAGAAGTTACACTCGGCACTCGGGGCTACGTAACATCGGGCCGAACGGCAATCGGGGAAACACCGTTTGCTCCTCACATACGGAATGGAAGCCGTACTCCCAATCGAGCCGGAAATACCCTCGCTCCGTATACCGCCGGAAAGCCGTATCAACTCCAGGGTCGAATGGCTCCGTAGTCGCCACGACGAATTGGCCCTACTAGACGAACGCCGATCGAAGGCCATGGAACACATCCGGCCTACCAAGGAAGAATGGCTAGAGCCTTCGACAAGAAAGTAAAGCATCGGGAAATCCGAGAAGGTGATCTCGTTTTAAAAGAAAAGCCCCTACCCGTATCAACCCCTCGCAAATGGGAGCCTCGTATGGGTCGGGCCATATGTCGTCCGTAAGATCTTCTCCGAGGAGCCATGCAACTTGCGTGCACTCGACGGAATCCCTTCGTACACCCAGTGAATGGTGACAAGCCGCGCAGATACTACGCGTAAAAAAAAAAAAAAAAAAAAAAAAAAAAAGAGTGCTAAAAGAGTAATACCCAACTAGGTTAGAAACCCGAAAAGGGCGGCCTAGGTAAAAACAGGTTGCACCAAACAAAAAAAAAAAAAAAAAAAAAAAGGAAAAGTGCTAAAAGAGTAATACCCAACTAGGTTGAAAACCCGAGAAGGGCGGCCTAGGTAAAAACAAAGGTTGCACCAAAAAAACAACAAAAAAAAAAAAAAAAAAAAACAAAAAAACAAAAAAACAACAAAAAAAAAAAAAAAAAAAAAAAAAGAGTTCACCAGTTGAACTACGAAGACCCGAGCTCCTCAAAATGAGGGGAACGTAGGCAAATGAAACTGCTCTGGCCTAAAGCACAAATAAAAGCCATACTTTGGCATCAATACAATTGATCGACCATGAAAGCGTCTCGAAAACTCTAAAGCAATTCAAATATTCATTACAAGTTAAAAGCTCTTTGATGAGTCTAAGCCCGATTCATTCCTACAACCGGCAACCCGCTAAAGGAAAACTAAGATACATAATCAAACTAATGTGTCCGCCATGACAAGAAAGGGATACTTGGAAACCTCGTAGTCACTCCAAGCCACTCGCATCGGCCTCTCCCCTCTTCTTCCCTTCGAGTCTTCTTTTTCCGAACAGAAAATGTCGTTGTTCCTCCTACCAAGCTTCGGTATAGGGACAGTGGTCTATCAAACCAGCCTCCGTCGTGGCCTTAGTAGCCCTAGCGTCATCCCTCATCTCCGTAACCTAGCCGGTAGCATAGGAGCCCTCCTCTCCCGTCTCGACGTAAGCCTCATAATCGGCCGCGCGTCTCCGCTCCCGTCATGAGGGTTGGCCCTCGCCTCGGCCCTCCTCCTCTCGTAAACAGCCAGTCCTCCGCACCCACAATGGCCTCACGCCGTCTCAAAATAGCCACCCGAGTCTCTCCTGCATGCCTCTCATACCAATCCAGTACCAAGTGGTCGTGGAACACCGGTCTCTGACGCTCGAGAATGACCCGAGGAGGAAAGGCATCATACCTCCATGCTCGGGAAAGAAATGGAAACACCGAGGGATCATCCATAGAAACAGGAGCCACCACCCCGGCGGCTATATCATCAAAGCCCTCCAAGGGAACTCCGCTTCCAAGCCAAACTGCCTCAGACTAAAGCCTAATATAGAAGCTAGACCGAGAAAGCCCCGAAGCACGACCACGGGAGACCCATCCTCAAGCACTCGCGAGTCTCCACTCCGCCAACGAGGCACCGACCATCTCGATATCTTCTGGGCCTCCGGCGACCCGCCATCCAACGCTCCCACGAGCCCCGATCATCAAAATCTACATCAACACCTCTCCCGGCAAAAGTCCAAGGCTCGATCATATCGTAGGTTTCCCGAAGAACCCCCAAACGCTCCATCGCCCACAGTGGTCAAGAGGAACGGGCCGCCTCGCGCATATACCGCCGTCCGTAGCCTAATCTGTCGAGAGCATGAAAAGTCTCCCCAAGAATCAAAGGAACGACATCTCTCGCCTGTGCGACAGCTGAACGACAACATCCAGCAGAAGACCGATGGCAGATCCCAAAGGAATAGACCATTAACAGGTGCCAAACATACAAAGTGCAAAGGCATCCCAATAGGCATCATCTACCAAACCTAGGCCCCTAAATCTGTCGGGAAGACCGGAAATATCGAAATGATCGGGACCGCGGATCATACCTTTGCGCTTCCTCCGGGAAAGATGAAGGAGGACGCACACTCGTCAACAAAACAAGCCTCCTCCTGGCAAAGGAACCGCTATCTCTTCCACCTCCGGACCTCCAAGCAAGGCCCGAAATTCTTCGACACGGAACAATCTCGTTGAAGGAAAGGCAAAAAGACATGCCTTCTAGTATCCCAAAACGAAGAAGAAGCTCTTAAGAGGTCATAATCCGAACCAATTCTTTGAGAGACCACAAGCATCGTATCTTGTACCTTTCTTCAAAGAATGATCTTCTCCCGTGCATAATCTCCCTACACCACTCCTTGAACTTTTCAAAGAACAACATTTGCCTTTCTTTGGACAATTTTGGAGAATTTTTGGCCATTTCCATGATTTTTCTCTCTTTCTCCCCGAAAATGGCTGTTTGGACTGGAGGTTGAAGAGGATATTTGAATTTGAAATAAAGCAAGACCAGTGTCCGAACCAAAATTAAAGGACGTTGTCGTATGAAGTCCCCATCCGCGCGGATAGGATTGCTTTCCAAAAAAAAAATTCGCAATACCCAAGCCGCTACACCAAAAGAGGAATATTCCGTCCCGCTTGCTCGAAACTTGTGCAAAAACCTCCCCAAACCACCCATATACCAAACACCCTTGCAAAAAAAAACAAGGCTCATGCAACACCGCATTCATACTACATTGCATTCATAAAATAAAATCCTAAATTATTACATTCCAAAAAAAAAGAATGTGCATAAAAAAAAACAAACAAACATAAATAAAATCCTAAATTATTACATCCAAAAAAAAAGAAAAAAATGTGCATAAGCTGTACAAATCTAAATCTCAATCTCAAATCTCAAAAAAAAAATCAATCGGAGTCTCCAGCGCCCGATGTCTGCCCCCGGCCCCTCTGCGACTCTGGCCCGCTCCTCAGAGCCCCGAAAATCTCGGGCTCGTAATCGTCCTCGTCTTAAAGAGGCTCATCAGACCAACCGCACGCCTCCGATAGGGCAAGCCGAGATCTCGCGAAAAATCGTACCCGAAGGTGAAGGCGTCGGACTCCCGGACGTACGAAGACGACCCGCCATGCCGCCAAACGTGTCCCCGCCCGTGTGGATCCCCGAGAATGACGTGATCCGAAGGCGCACCGCGGGGATCAAGGAGAGGAGACAGAGGAGTCTCTCAAGAAGTCTCGAGCGAATCAGGAAGCCTCCCGTCCGACTGTGCGCCGCCGTGGTCGCTCACTCTAGCCTCGAGGAGCCCCACAAGCGACCATCCTCCCGATGAATCTCTTGGCCCCGATCACTTGCTTCGCCGCCTTCTCGACGACCACCTCCGAAAACCGCACAAAAGCAAAAGCGTCAAAAAAAAAGAGGTGATGCTAAAGATGATGAAACAAAAGAAAGAAAAGAAGGGGAAAAGGCGAAGCCATACCTTCATACTCCTGACGAGGCCGGAAGCTCGCGGAAGTCGCCGGCCGAGGGATCTCGCACCTCAATCGGACTCCCATCCTCGATATAGGAAAAATCCGTCCGAGGGTACCGCGGATCCCAAGCCCTCCCTATCCGTAACCCGAGGCATCCTCGCCTCCTCAAGACGAATGTCGCATACGGCTCAATCGCCACGAAATCCGAGAAGTGCCTGGCCGGCCTCTGCAATCATCCTGTCACTGACCGATCGTCCGGTGCATCATATCGGCGGGAGGCTCCACCGGTGTCCTCAAAGGCGACCCACGCATGCCGGCGCGTCACCCTCTCCCCTGTATAATATGCATCGCAGTCGACCCCCTCAAAATCCTCCGCCGCACAGACAGCCCATCTCGCCGCCTTCAGCTGCGCCACCTCAGCGATCCTGTGGGAAGAATATCATCCCTCATCCGTCTCGCCTCCGTCAAAGGAAGGCAATCCGCGTACTTCTGAGAGTCGTACGCCCCGGAGCTTATCTTCTCCCGGCATGCTTGGACTAAGATCGCATGGCCGGATACGCCCCGACGTACTCCGCCGGCTGCCGCCACACCGTGACGTGGAAAAACTCCAACGCCCATACCGCGAAAGGTAAAAATCCAATCAATCCAAAGGCAAAAGAAAAGTGCGTGCTCAAAAAAAAAAAAGGAGGGAAAGCAAAAAGAGAGCTTATACCTGTGGCAAACTCAAAGCAAAGATAAAGAGCTCACAGCTCCTTCCTACTGTACCTATCAAGAGCAAAGTAAAGCTCGCCAGCCCGGCCTCTCTCCTTACGAGACATCTCTCCGCCGTCTCCATGTCCTCCAAGGACCTCAACAAGGCAAAGATCGCCGTCCCTCAAGATGTCCAAAGAGCGTGCTCGAAAAAGCAAACCACAAGAAGGCCCCGGCAACTGACGGCGCCTATCCTCTCCTCCCCAGCCTCATAGCTCGCTATGGTCTCCACGATCTTGCCGTAGACCACGGCATACTCCATCCCCATCCCCTTTTGGGAATAGGGAAAATCCCGTAAGAGCTCGCAGACGCGATCGCCGTAGCCATCCCGCCACTCAATGCCGCGGGCCCATTAAAGGACAGCCCGTAATCGCAAAGATACGGGAGGGCGTAACCGTAGCCTCGCCCCGCAAGAAGGAAGGTGCGGGTCGCGGCCCCACCAATGCCGCGCTGCAGAGCAAACATCAAGCCCTTGCTCCAGTAGGAACTTGACCCGCCCCCTCAAGCACTCAACGAACTCCCGTGAGCCCCGTCTCGACAACAACCTGTCTCGGACTCGGCAAAGCTCTTCGCCCCGCATTCGGAAGCCGGTCCCACAAGTCAATCACGCGACTCCACCGATCCTCGAGTCTTCATTTTGTTCACCGTCCGTCACAAAACGGTTTCCGCCCTGAAAAAAAAAAAAAAAGAGAGAGAAAATGTCAAAAAAAAAAGTGCATTTGCATTTACACAAAAAAAAAGGGGCATACACATGCATTAAAAATTTTCGACAAAGATAACAAAGATACAATGAGCATAGCCCCATTTTTCTCGCATAAAAGAAAACAAGCTTTTCAAGAAGTCCCAATGCATTCATCAAAAAAAAAAAAGAGAAGATGTATTCTACTGGGAAGTAAAAACTCCGTCCCATTTTCATAAAATATGCATATCATCAATCATCTCAAAAAAAATTTTTTTTGCATACATGCATATCATCCATCTTACATGCAACGGAGGAAAAATCCGTCCCACTTTTCAAAAATAAAAATCCTAAACATACATACATCTCATATTGGCAAAATGCCCATTCTTTCCAAACAAAATGCATGCATTGCACATCATTCATCAATATCAATATTCAATTTCAAAAAAAATCATCATCATCATCAACATGCAATATTCAATTTCAAAAAAAAAAAAATTACAATTTTCAAATTTTCACATGCAATTTTCGAATTAAAAAAAATGGCGAAATGCCAATTCTTTTCCCAAGCGAAATGCACATTTTGGGTTACTTCACATAATCATCAAGATTCAAATACAATGAACATGCAATATTCAATTTCAAAAAAAAATTTCAAAATCACCTAAAATTCAAATTTCAAACAAGAAATCAACAAAGGGATCAAAGTGGTTTCAAAGTATACCGTTCGAGATTCGTCCGAAGCCCAATGTTGCCAAGCATCGGTAATGCTCCTCCGCAACCGACAAAAAGATTGTAATGCCTCCTCATCCGACGAGCTCCACCGCCCTTCGCTACCGGGCCACGTCCTTGACCTCAAAAGCGCCTTCCCGTGTTCCATTGCTCGAAATCGAAATCAAGAAAATCTAAGATTTCGGCTTTTTTAGGCCAAAATGGCGATTTCTTCTCTCGCTCTCGCAAAACCGAATGGGAAGAAGAAAAGGGCGTCGCCCTAATTAATACCTCGGATTTCAAAATTGCAAGGGTCAAATGACTCTTTTGCCCCTTAAATTCCGTGACTCTGCAAATCTCCAACACAGAAGTTAACCCAAAGTTAACCAAAGTCGTTTCAAGAAAATCTTCCTAGCCAAACGTAAGACCGATCTTCCCCTTAAAGATAACGAGATCTCGTATCTTTCATCAAAATCATCCATCATAGCACAAAATAAACGTAAGATCAGTGAAGCGCCTCGAGAAAGATAACGAGATCTCGTATCTTTCATCAAAATCATCCACTAGCCAAACGTAAGACTGCCCCTTGAGAAAGATAACGAGATCCCGTATCTTTCATCAAAATCATTCATCGCAACGTAGCAACGAAGATCCCGAGAAAGATAACGATCTTTCATCAAAATCCTTCCTAGCCAAACGTAAGACCGAGTGCCCCGAGAAAGATAACGAGATCCCGTATCTTTCATCAAAATTACCCCTAGAAACGTAAGACCGAGTGCCCCGAGAAAGATAACGAGATCCCGATCTTTCATCAAAATCTTCCCTTAGCCAAACGTAAGACCGACGCCCCGAGAAAGATAACGAGATCCCGTATCTTTCATCAAAATACTCCCTACAGCCAAACGTAAGACCGAATGCCCCGAGAAAGATAACGAGATCCCGTATCTTTCATCAAAATCATCCCTAGCCAAACGTAAGACTGAGCCGCCCGAGAAAGATAACGAGATCCCGTATCTTTCATCAAAATCATCCCCTAAGCCAAACGTAAGACCGAGTGCCCCGAGAAAGATAACGAGATCCCGTATCTTTCATCAAAATCATCCCCTATAAGAAAACGTAAGACCGAGTGCCCCGAGAAAGATAACGAGATCCCGTATCTTTCATCAAAATCTTCCCGAGCCAGTCAAACATAAGACCGAGTGCCCCGAGAAAGATAACGAGATCCCGTATCTTTCATCAAAATCACTCCCCGAGCTACAAACATAAGACTGAGTGCCCCGAGAAAGATAACGAGATCCCGTATCTTCATCAAAATCTTCCCTATAGTTTCAAACGTAAGACCGAACTCCCCGAGAAAGATAACGAGATCCCGTATCTTTCATCAAAATCTTCCTAAGCCAAACGTAAGACCGAGTGCCCCGAGAAAGATAACGAGATCCCGTATCTTTCATCAAAATTTCCCCTAGCCAAACGTAAGACCGAGTGCCCCGAGAAAGATAACGAGATCCTCGTATCTTCATCAAAATCTTCCCCTAGCCAAACGTAAGACCGAATGCCCCGAGAAAGATAACGAGATCCCGTATCTTTCATCAAAATTAACCCTGCAGCCAAACGTAAGACCGACGTGCCCCGAGAAAGATAACGAGATCCCGCATCTTTCATCAAAATCATCCCCCCTGCTATAGCCAAACGTAAGACCGATTTCCCGAGAAAGTTAACGAGATCCCGTTTCCTTCATCAAAATCACTAACCCTACAAAGCCAAACGTAAGACCGAGTGCCCCGAGAAAGATAACGGATCCTCGTATCTTTCATCAAAAATTACCCTAGCCAAACGTAAGACCGACTCCCCGAGAAAGATAACGAGATCCCGTATCTTTCATCAAAATCTTCCCTAGCCAAACGTAAGACCGATTTCCTGCACAAATACGTCTGATTTTCCTCAAAGAAAGGCTAACGAAATCCCCAAAGAAAGTTAATCGGAATCCCAAAAGCCAACTGAATCTCGAGTAGTACTCGAACTACGAAAGGGCTTGATTCCCACTAGTGGATACGTAGGCAGCCTATCATTAGGTCCACCCTCGACCAAAACGGTCACCCTCTCCTTCGGCAAGCAGACGAAGTCCACCGAAAGGCCATTTCAAATTAAGGTCCGAGGCGCCTAAAAGCCATCATCATCAAGGTTCGAGGCACCTAAAACGCCATCGTCAAGGTCCGAGGCACCTAAAAAGCCATCTCCAAGGTTCGAGGCACCTAAAACGCCATCTTCAAGGTTTGAGGCACCTAAGACGCTATCACTAGGAAAGAGATAAATCGCAATCATCCCCAAAGCAGAACCGAAAATGGTCATTCCTATCCTCAAAGCAGAATGGGATAGCCATCGACCGAAAATGGTCATCTCTTATCCTCAAAGGCTAGAAGTTTCTTTCCAAAGAACTGATCGCAGAACTCGCTCATCGTGTTCGAGGCACCTAAAACGCCATCATCTCCGGGTGGTCAAAGACCCGAACTACGATCGGCTTCGATTCCCATTCGGATACGTAGGTAGCTCTATCGCTAGGATCGCCCACTCGATCACTCGATCATCCCGCCAAATATGGAGCCCACACTTATCGACGACCCCGCTTCCTTCGAAAGCGCCATCGCCGAGGGGCTACCGTATGCTCAAATTTGAGCTTGTTAGAATTTTCGATAGAAAATTAACGAAAGTTATAACATTTCTAACAATTCCTAACAATCCTAACATTTCTAACAAAGTGAGGGTAAATGGGCATTGTCATTTAAGGTTAAACCTCAAAAGGAATCTTAAAAAGCAAAACAAAAGAAGAAAACCAAAAATAGCAATGGCTGGAAACAAAAAACTGGCTGTTAATTTGAATTTTGAAAAGAAATATTCTTCTTGTCCAAAGCTGGAGCTGCATTTAATGAACAGCCGCACGCCAAGCGGATCCCATCCGCGCGGACATCTTTGTAATTTCCAGAGGGCTATAAATTAAGCCCTCCAAATACAAAAATAAAGAGGAAAAACACATTTTAACCGAACCTCGGCGAAATATAGAGAGAAAACAAAGTGAGAATTCACTTGAATTGTCACCATTTTCTCTCCAATCTTTCCCAACTCATACTCATCCACTCACTCTCATATTAAAGCCCTAAACACTCATACACTCAAGCCAAACACTCAAGAATACAAGGAAGATTGGTAAACCCTCCTCTTCCTAACCCTAAATCTCATCCATGCATGCATCTTTAAACTACAAAAATGTAGTTCTTTCATCTTCTTGCTCTAGATCTAAGAAGATCACCATGGAAGACCATCTTCCATGGATGATCTTCTACAAAGATCAAAATTATTTCCAAGTTTTCTTACTTTCTTACCAAGAAAACTCATTTTCAAAACCCTAAAAACCATTTTCAAGCATAAAATCTCATTTTCAAAGGATAAAATTCCCCTTCCCAAGCAAATGAAATGCTTAGTCCTAATGTACCCAAGGATGGTTTGGTATAGTTGATTCACCACTAAAATGTCTAGTGATCACTAACCAAAACCTAGGGAAATGGGGACAAGCATGGATGCAAAACCCCTTAAAATCATATTTTCCTTCTTGAGAAGTTGCTGTCCAGTAGCAATTTTCTCAGACCTCAGTCCATGGTCTTAATTTTTGGACACAGATGAACTTGGAATTTGGTGTTGACTACAAAATACTTTTTGTAGCCAACATCCAGAGCTTTCCAGACATATTTTTACCTTATTTTTTGGGTGAGTAAAACTCCTCTTTTCAAATTTTCTTTCAGAGGCTAGTTCATCAGCTTCTGGGAATCCAGATCTCATATCTGAGGTTTCTAGAAGGTTTTGACCCCTCAAATTTTATCCAAAATGGAAAATTCCTTCGCACAAACTTTATTTAAGGTGTCTAGAACAACTTTCATTCTCTGAGTTTATCCAGATTATGAAGTTTTAAGACCCTTGAATCCATTTCAAAATCAAAGGTCCACTGCCTTTTCATTCTGGCAGAAATGGCTCTCAACTTCAAAAGGTCTTTTGAGTACCAAATCTCAATCCAAAAATCTTCCAAAAATCATGGGATCAGTTTAAAGTCTTAAAAAGATATCCCAATTTTTACTTTTCTGAGTTTCAACTTATTTTGGCCAAAACACACACACACACACACACAAATGATTTTCAGCTTGGAAGACTGTTTACGAGGCGCGTGGGTGCACACTAACGTCCTTCCCGACGCGTAACATGACCTCCGAACCTAAATCTCTGATCTCGGGCTTTTTCAAAGTTTTGGCCCTCAAAATTAAAATGGCGTGGCGACTGCTTCGTTGATTTTCTTTCAAACAAAAAAATGGGAAAATTTTCGGATATGCACATCATCACAACGGCCGTGCCAAATCTGCCCAAAATGCACGATCGTGTCACTCTCAACGCACGGCCGTGCAAATTTCGTCGACTCCTTCCGCAGCCGCCTCTCCTACTTTTGTGGTCTCCTTTATTATCTAGTCTACCTTTGTTTATAGATATGTTTTTGTAAAGATGATGTAAATCTCTAGCTCAGTTGGTTACAAAGCTTGTGTATAAATACTCATTCCATGTGAATAATAAAATTAATCATTTGCTAAATCTTAATAGAATGCTTGTTCTTTGTAACTTATCTTGAATCAAGTGGCAAATGCTTGTTGTGCAAGGGTTTGTTCTATATTCAATATGTTGTTGCTTCATTCTGATAGATATAGTTTTCAATTATTGGTGTGTGTGTATATATATATATATATATATATATATATATATATATATATATATATATATATATATATATATATATATATATATATATATATATATATATATATATATATATATATATATATATATATATATATATATATATATATATATATATACACTTATATATATAGATACAAAGATTGAATTTTGAAATTTTGGATTTCATATTTTAGGGTTCAAAATTGAAAATGAAACAAAGATTGAAGGGTTCAATGAAGTTTTTAGGAAGATTTCAATGATTTTTTTTTTGGAAAATGGTGGTGTTAATGAAAGTAGTATTGTTGCTTATTGTTGTCGTTGAATGGTGGTTGATTGATGGTGTTTAATTGGTGATGGTTGAAAGATAGTGGTTATAACGGTGGTCAAATGGTGGTAGTTAGTCAATGACATTATCAAATTGGGAGAGAGATGATTGAGATAATGGAAAGTTAGTTTTTACATCAAAATTTCGTTAGAATTTTAACACCCCATTTGTCACATCACCATTTCGTTAAAAAATTAACATCGTTATTTAAAACAAATTGGTTGCATTGTTCAAAAACTACTTAAAAAGTACATACGTTGCATTTTTTTTATGCTAAGAAATTAGTTGTATTATTTGATGCAAATACTCCCTCCGTCCACCAAGAGTGTCACCCTTTTAGGGATGACACGCAAATTAAGAAAAAAAGGAGAAGAAAAAAATGCTGCGAGTGTAATTTGAAAATAAGAGAGAGAATTAGTGGAGGAAATAATGAATTTCAAAAGTGTTGTGGGTGTAGAGGAAAGAGAATTAGTGGAGGGAATAGTAGATGGAATAATAGAATATTAATAAAATATTTTCTTTTTAGGAAAGGTGACGCTTCAAATGGGACATCATTTTGAATAAAAAATGACACTTGAAGTGAGACGGAGGAATATTGTATTATGTGTGTGAGTCGTGGAGATAAAGAGTGCGTGCGGGAGAAACGCGTTTCTCGGAGAAACGGGCTGTTATGTCGCACGACATGGCAGTAGCCGATTCTGGATATCTTACAAAGCTTCCGGATATCCGTGAAGCTTTGAAATGGATATCCAGAAGCTTTGTAAAGGATATCCAGAAACCAATTATTTTCCTCGGATATCCTTTACAAAGCTTTCGGATATCCGTGCTTTGAAATGGATATCCGTAAGCTTTGTAAAGGATATCCAAAAAATATTTGGTTTCTGGATATCCTTTCCAAAGCTTCTGGATATCCTTTCCAAAGCTTACGGTTATTGGCTAGGTATGTCGCACGACAAAACAAGCCTCGTTTCTCCATGGGCGACGGAGAAACGCGTTTCTCCCCAGATTTTGTGTGAGATAAATGACACCAACAATTTTCGCTATTTAAAAAGGAAAAAGAAAACTTGAAATAAAATACTCCCTCTGTCTCACAACAATAAACAACAATAAGTGACACACTTTGTCATTTTGGATGCCTCACTAATAAATCACACTTCCTAAAATGGCAAATAATTTTTACTATTTCCTCCACTCATTCTCTTTCCTACATTATTTTAATACTCACAACACCATTAGACTACCCACAGTGGTAGTATGAAATGGGAATGAAATCCCATTTCATTCGACTAGCACCGCAAATGGGAACCGAAAGTTGGTACATTATTAATTAATCGGGATGAAAACTTTCATCATAGGTTGAATGCAATTTTTTTTTTTTTTAAATCGCCATGTGTCATTGTCTCATTGGCCGAAATTGGCGAGTGCGCCACACCGCCCGGATGGCGCGTGTGGCGTTCGCCTTTCCCTTTTTTTTTTTTTTTTTTTTTTTTAATCGCTATGTCGGCGCCCCATTGGTCCGTACTTTATTATTTTTTCACCCAATTATTTAAACTCAATTATCTCATAATAAATGATTTAAAAATAAAAATAAAAATTCATCAAAATTCATCATTTTTTCCCCTACAAATTGATATAAGTTTCATTTGATTTGGACACAAAAAAAACACTTAGTTTTCAATTTGGGCCGAATTATTACCTAGTAGAATTGATTTTTTAATTTTTTTCACCAAAATTCATCATTTTTTTTTTCCCTACAAATCGATATAAGTTTCATTTGATTTGGACACAAAAAAAAACACTTAGCTTTCAATTTGGGCCGAATTATTACCTAGTAAATTATTATTTTTTTTAATTTTTTTTTCACCAAAATTCATCATTTTTTTCCCTACAAATCGATATAAGTTTCATTTGATTTGGACACAAAAAAAACACTTAGCTTTCAATTTGGGTGAATTATTACCTAAGAATTATTATTTTTTTAATTTTTTTCACCAAAATTCATCATTTTTTTTCCTACAAATCGATATAAGTTTCATTTGATTTGGACACAAAAAAAAACACTTAGCTTTCAATTTGGGCCGAATTATTACCTAGTAAATTATTATTTTTTAATTTTTCACCAAAATTCATCATTTTTTTTCCCTACAAATCGATATAAGTTTCATTTGATTTGGACACAAAAAAAACACTTAGTTTTCAATTGGGGCAAATTGAATTATTACCTAGTAAATTATTATTTTTTTTAATTTTTTTCACCAAAATTCATCATTTTTTCCCTACAAATTGATATAAGTTTCATTTGATTTGGACAAAAAAAATACTCATTTCTCAATTATCCTTCTTCATTTTAGCATTTATTTTAAAAAAATTATTTTTTTTTTACCTATAAATTGATGCAATATTTTTTTAATTAAGCATGAAATATTTTTTTAATTATAAATAATAATAATTATTATTTTACTAATCATAAAAATAAAGTTAATATAAATGAAATAAAATAAAAGTAGTGCAAAGATGTAATTAATGAATATGAAGCTTGAAATTTCAGCTTTAAGTTAGCGCATTGGAAGTGGGAAGGTAAACGAACGCATTTAAATATTAGGTGGTACGAGAAAAGCCAGAAAAGCTTGTTAGATTTAAATCGTGAGTGGGATTTAAACGCACCGTAAGTAGTCTTATAATTTACTATTCTTTCAACTCATTCTCTCTCCTCTACTCAACTATTTACACTCACAACAACATCAACCTTTTCACTTTTTCTTTAATTTCTCACCTCAAGCAAGAAACAAGAATCGCTGGCCACTTGTTACTTTAATTTGCAGGAGGATTAAATCGGGACGGATGAACATGAACTGTCAAAAACATGGAAGGAATAGAGATGTGCCTAGTACGAGACAAAGAGTGGTCGGTCAAGAAGCTTCATCCTTGTCATCTAAGTTCAGAGACCGACCCCATGGCTCATTTTTTGAAGCCGACCCTTTTGTTCTAATACGCCTACCCCTACCTCTTCACTCCCTACCCTCGCTACGTGTCCTTTTGTCTTAATTTGCACGTATTACACAGGTTCCGGAAAGAACTCTTTCAACTTTCTAAAATCCCTTAATTCTTTAATTAATCCTCAAGTTAGTACTTTAGTGCTCACCCATTGTCAAGTTATTCACACCCATTTCTTCTCTCTCTCTCTCTCTCTTACTCTGAGAAAAATTCTTGCATTTTTAGCATCCTGGGTGTTTCTTTGATTTGATTATTTTGAGCTGGGTTTTGATTGAATTTTGAAAAATGGAGGAAAAATTATGAGCCATTGAAAGAGCTTGGGTCTGGGAATTTTGGAGTGGCTAGGTTGGTTAGAGACAAGGAGAAGACTCAAGGAGTTGCTTGCTGTCAAATACATATAGAAAGAGGAAAGAAGTTGTGGGCTTTTTAGTCAAATATTAGTTGACTTTTTGAGGTATAATTTTTACAATGAATTAATTTGATGCTGAATTGGGTTTTTTATTGTCTCTGTTCTGTGTTTGATTATTTTTTCCATTCTAGTAGTAATCTGTTGAGCTTTGTATCTTTCTTGGATTTTGGTTATTTTTCTTAATTCAAATGAACTAATATTAGTACTTTGATTTGACTGGACTGTTTTTGAGTGTTAATTTGAGCATTTAGAATTGTAGGCAAATTTTGGGATAGGTATTAAATATTATGCTATAAAACTTAAATAAGACAATTAATTAAGGCAAACCCTGGTGCGCCAAGCTGCCTCGACAATTGCCAAGTTAGTGGCTGTTTCGCTCGGCGCTCCAACTCCGCGACCTTATGCGTGCCACCAAAGCGTTAGCAACTTAACTGCTGCGCCAAGGCGTCAGCCTCTCAAATAAGCACAATTAATAATATAAATAAATAAATTCAAAATACAAATTTATTAGAAGAAACATTAAAATAGATAGTTAAAATAAATGTTTCAAAATTTGTAATTTTTGTTTAAAAAATTAATGGTACAAATAACTTATAATTAACAAATTAAATAAAAACAAATTGAATAGTTTTGCTTAAATGAAAAACAAAACAAATTCAATACTATAAATAATAAATATTAAATTAAAAATATATACTATCTCCGTCTCAAAATGTACAAAATTTGTTCAAAAAATAATATCTAAAAAAAATTGATTATTCATTTTGGGACGGAGGAAGTAGTAATTCAAAAAAAAAAAAAAAAAGGGGGAAAAGTGTAAGGAGTAAAGCACATGAGTACAGGAATTTCACAAAAAAAAAAAAAAAGGAAGAAGAGGTTTAGCGCAAGATAGAGATACTCTGCACCAAATTTGACGCCTCCTTCCCAGCGCCAAAATAGTGTGTGCAGTATAGCGTCGTTGTTAGGAGGTGGAGGAATCTGCACCAAATTGGCGTTGGCGCGGCTGTGTTAGGCGTTAAGCTGTTGGAGATGGTTCTAATACTCTAAGTTATTCTCGCTCCGTCCTCATTACAAGGGTGAGACCAAAATTGAATGCACAGGGATTAAAAAGAAGTAATACAATATTAAAAGTGGAGGCAATGTTGTGAGCATGATAAGAAAAGTATGAGAGGGAAAGGAATGGAGGGAATAGTTAGTGGGATTGTTGTTGTAAGTATGACAGTTAGTCCCTGATTTAATAAAGAATTAATAAAAGTTGGTTATTTTGGGTAGTCCCACTTTTTTGTATGAGACGGACCAAAAGCGAAAAATAACTCTCACTTGTTATGGGTCGTAGGGAGTATATATGTGTGTGTGTATCTTGAAATAGCATGGCCGAAGAAGATAAGTTGATTTTCTCTACTCAAAGTGAAGTCTTTTCTAAATGTTTATTCATATAGTAGTTTATATGGTTCGTTTCAGATAGACGAGAATGTTCAACGAGAAATCATTAATCACATAGATCATTAAGGCATCCAAACATTGTCAGGTTCAAGGAGTGTAATTTTATTGCAATTCTCTGTATATTATCGAGGTTGCTTTTATTCTAATTTCACTCCCTCTATTGAAGTTTGATTAGTACAACATTTTCAACTAGGCTTAAGCTATTTTCCTTTGTAGATCTCAAAAATGCGTATAAAATAACACGCACTCCTTGCTTGCAGGGTCTTGTTGACTTCACACAGTTAGCTATAGTTATGGAATATGCAGCTGGTGGTGAACTCTTTGCCAAAATATGTAGTGCTGGTAGATTCAGTGAAGACGCAGGGGTCATATATTGATGAATTCTCACTTTTTTATTTACTCATATTTTGATTATATACCTCCTTTTTATGCAATTAAAGATCCATGTTAACGCTTTGGGAGATGGTTTCTTTTCAACAACAGGCACGGTTTTTCTTCCAGCAGCTTGTATCTGGTGTGAGCTACTGCCATTCCATGGTATTATGATTTCATAACCTAACCCATGCACACACACATATATAGTGGCGGATCCAGGATTGTTTTTAAGTGGGTGCAAGCATTACACTATAAAGCTTTTAAAATTTTAATTGTTAACACAAAAATGCTTGTTGTGGGAGGTGAAAAACCTAACACTCTTTACCCCACTTGAACTAGACAAATTATTTGAAAAAAAGGGTGCATGTTGTAGAGGTGCCTAGGTCCGCTCATATATATATCATATATTTATTTTTTATTATTTTCTTGCCATTTTGTGATTAATTTCTTAATCTTCTTATGTCGACTCCAGGAAATTTGTCACAGAGACCTGAAACTTGAGGAACACACTTTTTAGATGGAAGTCCAAGTCTCGTCTCAAAATCTGCGATTTCGGTTATTCAAAGGTTAGTTGTGTGTGTTGTTGTGAATTGTTGTCTACTTAAGCCAATTTTGCCTACTTTGGCATATTTTCGTTAAACTAAAAATGATCTTCCTTAACTTTTTGGTCATTACGGTACGAATGAACTTTGAGCAATAATTATAAGTTGATTTAACTATCCTTATGGTAAAATGTAAAACTTGTTATTGATAGTATTATTGATGGTACGTATCAATCACAAGTTTTAAACTTACATTAGTATAATTAAATCATCCTCTATACTCATTATTGCTCAAAGTTAATTCATAGTAATGGCAAAAATAAGTAGGAAGATCATTTTTGGTACGGAGGGAGTATCTCTTGAAGGGGGGCTCCTTACATTTCTGTGTCTATTGGTTTTGTAGTCCGGGTTGTTAGCATTCACAACTCCGAAATCAACAGTTGGTACAATTCAGCATACATTGCCCCGTATGTTGTCCCGAAAGGAATATGATGGAAAGTGTATTTTATCTCGATATAGCCTTTGTTGTTTGTTTGAGTAGTATACGTAATCCATATTCTGTCGAACAGCCACAATTCATGGAACTCGTGGAGAAAAAGTGGAAAATGGAGCTACTGATTAGTATCCTTAGGTCCATGCAAAGTCTTGTTTCAATCTTGACATCTGTTTATATATGATAGCATTGTATTCCATCCCATATTAAGTGTCGCAGTTGACTTGTCAAACCTTTTCAAGGAATGTGATTTACCCGTTTGTACATTGCTTTTACTATGGTAAAATTGCACTAAGAATATATCCTTATTTAGAAATGTGACTTATTTTGGGAGAAAGTGCTACACTTAATATTGGATGGGGGTTTTATAACTTTAAAAGGTCGGTCGGAAGCTTTAGAGTTTTAACTTTCTTGCTGAGCATAACAACTCATCACTTTGCCTTCGAGTTGGATTTTTTTTTTTTTTTTTGGCACATCTTCTCTTAGTAGAAGAGATATCTTCTTCAAGTATTTTCATACTTTTATATGGTTTAAACTTTAAACTGAAATAATAGCAGAAGCCTTGGCTTTCACGATGCTCATCCGCATTTCATTGCTGATTTTCATAAAATTGACCTCGAATCCCACATTTTAAGTAGTTCTAAGAATGTTAGTTTTAGGGCTAAGTGCTTAAGCTTTTGGAAGAGTGGATTGAGATGAATATTGCAATAAACATCATTCGTTAAGAGTTACTTTCTTGGAACCTGTCATTTCTGTCTCTGTATTATTTACTCACTAAACTTCACCTGTGTCAAGTAGTACCTCCTCACGTCCCATGGTGATAGTCCCATTTGATTACTCAAAAGAATCTAACAACATTTTTTCAATGCTAAAGCTATCCTTAATGAGCTCCACTTAATTACTCTTGAGTAAATGCCACCAATGACTTGTTTTCCAATTTTTTACTTTAGAATTTTGTTGATTTTAATTCTTCAATTTTGGAACTAAAAAAAAAAATGGAAATTGGGACTCAAGACATTGTGGGACGGAGGGAGTATTGGACGTCTATCTTTGAGTGCCAACATATGAAAGTAACGAAGAAGGAAGGCCCTTTTTGTCTCGCTTACTCGTGCCTCTATTTTTTGCACAGTTACATTTCTGTTTTGTTACATGGCAACTCCTCAAACCTTATTTTCTTTTCATAAACTATTAATTGTTGATTCACTTTTTAGATTGCAGATGTGTGGTCCTGTGGCGTGACTCTGTACGCTATGTTAGGGGTGGGAGCATACCCTTTTGAAGACCCTGGAAGATCCTAGGAATTTCCGCAAAACAATTGGGGGTGAGTTTTCTATGAGAAAAGATTTCCATCTTATTTCTGACAAACAATTATCTTTTGTGTCTCTGAAGATTTTATTTTTCTGTTATGACAATGTACTTTGAATAATTATTTG